>JANAVB010003000.1:7384610-7536558 GCA_029216955.1 Iris pallida
GATACTATCGCGCCCAAATCTATATGTGTACTGAACAGGTAGCCCCTACGCTAATAACTGTCTTCCCCCCTCCCAATGATACTACACATGCGTCGCCTCCATGACACTGTTTTAATCCTAAAATGCCAAGTCTTTTACCAAAAATCTATTAGCAGACATCCTAACGTACGGCCTTTACGCACGATGTACGGTCGATACGCAAGTCCGAAGCTATATGCGACTCGCAGCTCACACACAACCCGTGGCACATCGTGACAGTTCATGAGATGCACTTAAACATACGGTGGTCCCTTAACTCTAAGTCAATTGCATAAAATATAGTAATTTATATCTACATATAATTTAAAAGAAATAACTAAAGAAAAGCATGCATGATATTGAGCAAGAAATTAAACAGCAAAGGCAAGGTGTCTTGCCTGGTAGGACGCCTGGTGTGTCGCGATGATCAAGGTGGCACGATCTACAACTTCGGTGCAACAACTATGCAAGGGGACCTCTGATGGTGACACGGACAGTTCCATTGGGTCCAGAAGGGTCAAATTGGTTAGGTTGGACATAAGGTAGTCTCGAAATGGGCGAAAGAATAGGAACAATAGGACTTGGATACGGACAGGAGAATAATCGAAGGAGATAACATATATACAATTTTTAGAAAAACTATTTATAATAATCGAAAACTAGTTTGAGTCTAAAAGAAATACTTAAAGTAAAAATAATCGTTTTCGACAAAACTCTAAGTTTGTCAAAATTGGATATTTAGATAGGAGCTCTATTTTTATTAGTAAAAAAATAATATTTGATAAACACATAAAATATGGAAAATCAATTTAGGCTAAAAAGTAATTTTTTATCAAATATAATTTCTAAACTAAAAGCCATACAAAATAATATTTTAGGGCTTATAAACCTAATTTGGAATATAGGCCAAGCCCAATACAAAATTTTGCTACAAAATAATTTAGAGAAATACTATTTATAATTTCAAAAAAATAATAATATATTTTTAATAATAATAATAGAAATAATACAACATATGTATACACTTACATATTAAATACCTTAATATTTCAACACCTATACTGACAACATATAATAAATCTCTTCCTTTAGTTCTCTAAACAACCAATACTGTAACTAATGTTATAATAAAGTATAATAATAAGAATAATAAGAATAATAATAATTATGATAATAATAATAATAATGATGATAATAATAATATTAATAATAAAGATGATAATGGAATAATAATAATAATAATAATAATAATAATAATAATAATAATAATAATAATAATAATAATAAAAGTAATAATAATGATAATAATAATAATAATAATAATAATAATAATAATAATAATAGTTTACTAAAAACACCAAAACAAAACAATTAAATAGATAATAAAATAAATAATAAAAATAACAAAAAAAATATATATCTATCGCAGCAGTCGAATGACTGCTGCTACTGTTCTTTAAAAATAAAGAAAGTGAGAAGAAAAGGAAAGAGAGAGAGGAGAAGAGAGGGAGAGGGGATGATCGGGAGAGGGTAGAGGCTGGCGGAGAGGGGGTTGTCGGGGGAAATTAAGCGAGAGAGAGAGAGAATGGGGTGAGGAGAGATGCGACGGCGAAGGCGGCGGGCTGCGGCGAGGGCTGCGCCTTTGGGAGGTGGCGGAGGCCGATGCGCGCCCGGGCGGAGTCGTTGTCGACCGGTGACGGCGCATCTGAAGGTGCGGCGGTCGCCGGGGCCAGAGGGAGGCGGCGCGTATCTCGGGGCGGCCGATTGGGGCTTAGGCGGAGCTGGTGGGAAGAAGAGGCGGAGGCGGTCGGAAAGATGGAAGGGCGGTGAAGGGGTCGCTGGCTCGGCGGCTAGGGTTTCAGCACCGGAGCGAGGGCTGGGCTCGCGGTGGCGGAGAGATCAGAGTTCGTCGGAGGGGGTTTTCTGGCGGGCTTTGGGCGCGGGTCAGAAGAGGAGGAGATGGGTTTCGTCTCAGGCGGAGATGGAGGCAGAGCGCGGCGGCAGGATCTCGCCGGGGAGGGTCGGCAGATGGCCGGCGCACGGGGGTTGGAAGAGGAGCGGGGGTTCGACTGGTGGCCGGCGACTCTAGGCGCGGCGGCGGGCGTCTCCGGTGCGGATCGGGTCGGCGCTGAAAAAAAGAGGCTGGCTCCAGATCCGGGGGTGCGGGTCGAGGCGGAAGCCGGGAGGCACTGCGGAGGAGGTACGGCGATTTGGGTTTTCCTTCTTCTTCTTTTTTTGCTGTTGGTGATGGTGTCGTGGGTTTTGGGGTGCTCGGCCAAGGTGGCCGGGGGTGGTTCGGTTGGTCGGGTATCGGTATGGTGGCGGTGTCGATGATGGTGATGGTGGTGGTTGCGGTGGTGGAGTAGGTGCTTTGGTCGTGATGGGTTTGGTGCACTGTGGTTGGGAGTAGGATGGCCGTGGGTGGTGGCTGCCAGGACGGAGTTGGTGTTGGCAGCGGTGGTCGGTGGCTGTGGTCGAGTCGGGGTCAGGTTGGATCGGTCAGAAGGCGGGGATGGAAGCCTTGTCGGAGTTCGAGGGAACGTCGGCGGAAAATTAGGATTAGGGTCTGTGGATTTAGAATTTGTGTCGGAGTTGTGTCCGACACAAGAATTAGGCTAAGAATTTGGTGTCTGGAGTGTCGGACACGAGATAAAATAATATATTTGTAAAAATAAAAATAGTAGAAAGAAGGGATATGGACAAGGACACGGACACGGACACGATGCACGATGTTGTATAGAAATTTTTTGCAGGAATGTGAGAAATTTATGGCGGAGTACCTGTCTATTTATAGGATGTGGGAATTCCCAATTAGATAGGAATTAGGAGTAGTTTAAACCCAATTAGAATATTCAATCCAATAATTTAAAGCAATTCCAAATCAAATCCAATTCCAAATACAAATCAAATTTAAATCTAATTAAATTATTGGTTTTTAAAATAAAATCAATTTCAACTATAGATATTAATTTACTCCATAAAAATAAATCCAAAAATTAAATCAATATTTAAATGGCCACAATAACTTCCAAATATATTTTTCAAAATACCAATAATAATAATTTCAAAAGTAATAAATATTTTTAAATGTCTTTTTGAATAATAAAATATTTAATATTAATAAATCTCGAAAATTATATTTTTATTAAAAATCGACTAATAAATAATTTCGAAATGTATGTATGCACGAATTTAAATTCTTTTGGCTTAAAAATCAATTGAGAAAATTCAAATTCCAAATATCTAATCTATTTAAATAATTCCAAAAATTGAATCAAGATTTAATTTGCCAAAATATTTTCAAAATATATTTTCCAAAAATGCTATTATAATAATTTCAAAAATATATTATTATTTAAAATAACTAATAAAATATTATGAATTATATATATGCAAGCACGAGTAATATTTATGCTTTTCTAGTATACAATAGGAATATCATTCACTATTAATAACTGCATAAATGAAGGCTTCTAGTAACTAAAATAACAACTTGGAAATGATAGCAAAATAATTTTTATATATATTATTTCGAAACTATAAAATAATAAATAAAATATTTTTCTAAAAAAAATATGTATGCTCGTACATATTCGCACTCGTCGAGCAAATTCGAAAAACGAACTTCCGCACACGACGTACAATACGACTACGTGACGTACAATACAAATTTTTAAATCAACACCAGAATCGAAAAAAAATATAGTAGAAATTTAGGGATTTTACATCCTACCCAACTTAAAAGAATTTCGTCCTCAAATTAAAAATTAGTAGGGGGGTGAGAGGACATAAGGGGGTATCGATGATGAACAATCAATAACAAAATCATGTCGTAAGAAATTGCGATCTAGATCGTAGAAAAAAACAACACGGTATGGTCACGGGTAATGAATGAGGGTCACGATTAAGAGAATGAAATAGATTCGCTTAATTAAGCGATTAGAGGGTCATGGTAGGAAGTATAGGATCGAGAATGAGGACGAGGAGTTTAGGATGAAGACATAGCAATATCGGGTGAGAATAGTCATAGTTGATAGGAAGGCTAGAGGGAGTTCTAGTATAACACTTTCGTCGTCCTAAAATAGGTGAAGGCGAAAGAAATATAGAGTTCGAAGGAGGCGTTTATCGAATACGAGTACGTGATTCAAAGACGATCGAATAATTTAAAAGAATTATCAAGGCAGTCGTGGATGGTATTGTAAGGGCCAAGTTTAATTATGTCCCCATCCACGTAGAGTAATAGACAAAAGCGAACCAAAGTGCACTTGGTTGATCAGACCATTATGCACCGGTTCTGATTAGACAATAGGCTAGTGAGCGCTCAATAGCATATGTCATGAACAAACTCGATAAGGAATAAGCTTGCAAAAACTTGGCTACATTAGCATCATTAGTCAAAACGGTAAATACATAGGTACGAGAGATTAAGATTTAAAGAAGGTAGAATGATTCTAAGTCATACAGTCGTCCTATAGTCTTGTTGTCCAAGTCCTTGGTTGGCTAGACGGGTTAGGTCCTCTAGATTCTAGGATCTAAATAAGCTTGCTAATATAGGTCACTAGGTCAAAGGGGTTGCTAGTTCATAAGGTATTCTACCCAACTTAAAGAATTAAACTAATGGTGCTTTGGGACAACCAACTAGTAGGGTCAATCTCTAACAAGCACGAAGGAAAGATGAGAATAGGGATGGAAGGAAGCAAGCAAGATGCAATTGATGAGTCAAACGGTAGATAAAATTAAGGAAAGTGGTCAAGTATATGGATGAGAGCCTAGACTTCTAATCCTATACGCAGGCTTGCTTGGTACGGTAAAGTAACCAAACAATTTATCTTGACCTGCATGGGCCACCACAAAAACATGTAACGCCCCAGTCCCAAAATACGTAGGACCAAGTACGTAGACATGCCAGCTGTATACATACGAAATACAATGACCTCGTATGTATACATAAGCTGTAAATGTAGTAATCCAAGACAACTAAATCTCATCCACAATGAAAGGATTAATAATATAGAAATCAACTTGAATATTAATGATACAATCGTTGGGCGGAGACAAAGTCCACTACCAACTAATTTAAATAGAGAAGAAATATACAAAGAAAGTGATTGGTCGAGCGAAGAAATGAAAAGTACAAAAGCAGTCATCACGAAGGAAGGAATGGCCTAAGCTAGAGCACCTGCAAGAAATCACGAAAACACACACCTGGGGAAAAACCAGGTCCTCAGAGGGACGTAACAAGACACATAATATCATGCCATAAACTGAATAGTAAGAGCTCAATAGAAATATACATGCGTAAAGGTTCCTAACCATTCTATGTGATATATACTTTGAGAAGACAACGTTCTACGCAGGAGCTTATAGTGTTCAGCATAGATGGAGAGAGAGTAATAGTAGGTAGCGCTCATAAGAGTCACTATCGACTATGGACAGAAAGTAGTTCTCATACGAGAACTATCGGCCACGGGGCAGTAAGTAGCGCTCATCCGAGACACTATCGGCCCAAATCTACATGTGTACTGAACAGGTAGCCCCTACGCTAATAACTGTCTTCCCTTCTCCCAATGATACTACACATGCGTCGCCTCCACGACACTGTTTAATCCTTAATACCTGCCAAGTCTTCTACCAAAAATCTATTAGCAGTTACATCCTAACGTACGGCCTTTACGCACCGATGTACGGTCGATACGCAAGTCCGAAGCTATATGCGACTCGCAGCTCACACGCAACCCGTGGCACATCGTGACAGTTCATGAGATGCACTTAAACATACGGTGGTCCCTTAACTCTAAGTCAATTGCACAAAATATAGTAATTTGTATCTACATATAATTTAAAAGAAATAACTAAAGAAAAGCATGCATGATATTGAGCAAAAAATTAAACAGCAAAGGCAAGGTGTCTTGCCTGGTAGGGCGTCTGGTGTGTCGCAATGATCATGGTGGCACGATATGCAATTTTGGTGCAACAACTATGCAAGGTGACCTCTGATGGTGACACAAACAGTTCCATTGGGTCCGGAAGGGTCAAATTGATTAGGTTGAACATAAGGTAGTCTCGAAATGGGCGAAGGAATAGGAACAATAGGACTTGGATACGGACAGAAGAATAATCGAAGGAGATAACATATATATAATTTTTAGAAAAACTATTTATAATAATCGAAAACTAGTTTGAGTCTAAAAGAAATACTTAAAGTAAAAATAATCGTTTTCGACAAAACTCTAAGTTTGTCAAAATTGGATATTTAGATTGGAGCTCTATTTTTATTAGTAAAAAAATAATATTTGATAAACACATAAAATATAAAATCGATTTAGGCTAAAAACTAATTTTTTATCAAATATAATTTCTAAACTAAAAAGCCATACAAAATAATATTTTAGGGCTTATAAACCTAATTTGGAATATAGGCCAAGCCCAATACAAAATTTTGCTACAAAATAATTTAGAGAAATACTATTTATAATTTCCAAAATAAATAATATATTTTTAATAATAATAATAGAAATAATACAACATATGTATACACTTACATATTAAATACCTTAATATTTCAACACCTATACTGACAACATATAATAAATCTCTTCCTTTAGTTCTCTAAACAACCAATACTGTAACTAATGTTATAATAAAGTATAATAATAAGAATAATAATAATTATGATAATAATAATAATAATAATGATGATAATAATAAAATAATAATATTAATTATAATAAAGATGATAATGGAATAATAATAATAATAATAATAATAATAATAATAATAATAATAATAAAAGTAATAATAATAATAATAATAATAATAATAATAATAATAATAATAATAATAATAATAATAATAGTTTACTAAAAACACCAAAACAAAACAATTAAATAGATAATAAAATAAATAATAAAATAACAAAAAAAATATATCTATTGCAGCAGTCGAATGACTGCTGCTGCTGTTCTTTAAAAATAAAGAAAGTGAGAAGAAAGGAAAAGAGAGAGAGGAGAAGAGAGGGAGAGGGGATGATCGGAAGAGGGTAGAGGCTGGCGGAGAGGGGGTTGTTGGGGGAAATTAAGCGAGAGAGAGAATGGGGTGAGGAAAATACGGCGGCGAAGGCGGCGGGCTGCGGCGAGGGCTGCTCCTGCGGGAGGTGGCGGAGGTCGATGCGCGCACGGGGCGGAGTCGTTGTCGACCAGCGATGACGCATCTGAAGGTGCGACGGTCGCCGGGACCAGAGGGAGGTGGCGCGCATCTCGGGGCGGCCGATTGGGGCTTAGGCGGAGCTGGTGGGAAGGAGAGGCGGAGGCGGTCGAAAAGATGGAAGGGCGGTGAAGGGGTGGCTGGCTCGGCGGCTAGGGTTTCAGCACCGGAGCGAGGGCTGGGCTCGCGGTGGCGGAGAGATCGGAGTTCGTCGGAGGGGGTTTTCTTGCGGGCTTTGGGCGCGGGTCAGAAGAGGAGGAGATGGGTTTCGTCTCAGGCGGAGATGGAGGCAGAGCGCGGCGGCGGGATCTCGCCGGGGAGGGTTGACGGATGGCCGGCGCACGGGGGTTGGAAGAGGAGCGGGGGTTCGACTGGTGGCCGGCGCACGGGGGTTGGAAGAGGAGCGGGGGTTCGACTGGTGGCCGGCGACTCTAGGCGCGGCGGCGGGCGTCCCCGGCGCGGATCGGGTCGGCGCCGGAAAAAGGAGGCTGGCTCCAGATCCGGGGGTGCGGGTTGAGGCGAACGCCGGAAGGCGCTGCGGAGGAGGTACGACGATTTGGGTTTCCTTCTTCTTCTTCTTTTTGCTGTTGGTGATGGTGTCATGGGTTTTGGGGTGCTCGGCCATGGTGGCCGGGGGTGGTTCGGTTGGTCGGGGATCGGTATGGTGGCGGTGTTGATGATGGTGATGGTGGTGGTTGCGGTGGTGGTGTAGGTGCTTTAGTCGTGATGGGTTTGGTGCACTGTGGTTGGGAGTAGGATGGCCGTGGGTGGTGGCTGCCAGGACGGGAGTTGGTGTTGGCAGCGGTGGTCGGTGGCTGTGGTCGAGTCGGGGTCGGGTTGGATCGGTCAGGAGGCGGGGATGGAAGCCTTGTCGGAGTTCAAGGGAACGTCGGCAGAAAATTAGGATTAGGGTCTGTGGATTTAGAATTTGTGTCGGAGTTGTGTCCGACACAAGAATTAGGCTAAGAATTTGGTGTCTGGAGTGTCGGACACGAGATAAAATAATGTATTTGTAAAAATAAAAATAGTAGAAAGAAGGGATATGGACACGAACACGGACACGATGCACGATGTTGTGTAGAAAATTTTTGGAGGAATGTGAGGAATTTATGGAGGAGTACCTGCCTATTTATAGGATGTGGGAATTCCCAATTAGATAGAAATTAGGAGTAGTTTAAACCCAATTAGAATATTCAATCCAATAATTTAAATCAATTCCAAATCAAATCCAATTCCAAATACAAATCAAATTTAAATCTAATTAAATTCTTGGTTTTGAAAATAAAATCAATTTCAACTATAGATATTAATTTACTCTATAAAAATAATTCCAAAAATTAAATCAATATTTAAATGGCCACAATAACTTCCAAATATATTTTTCAAAATACCAATAATAATAATTTTGAAAATAATAAATATTTTTAAATGTCTTTTTGAATAATAAAATATTTAATATTAATAAATCTCGAAAATTATATTTTTATTAAAAATTGACTAATAAATAATTTTGAAATATATGTATGCACGAATTTAAATTCTTTTGGCTTAAAAATCAATTGAGAAAATTCAAATTCCAAATATCTAATATATTTAAATAATTCCAAAATTTGAATCAAGATTTAAATTGCCAAAATATTTTCAAAATATATTTTCCAAAAATGCTATTATAATAATTTCGAAAATATATTATTATTTAAAATAACTAATAAAATATTATGAGTTATATATATGCAAGCACGAGTAATATTTATGCTTTTCTAGTATACAATAGGAATATCATTCACTATTAATAACTGCATAAATGAAGGCTTCTAGTAACTAAAATAACAACTTGGAAATGATAGCAAAATAATTTTTATATATATTATTTTGAAACTATAAAATAATAAATAAAATATTTTTCTAAAAAAAATATGTATGCTCGTACATATTCGCACTCGTCGAGCAAATTCGAAAAAACGAACTTCCGCACACGACGTACAATACGACTACGTGACGTACAATACAAAATTTTAAATCAACACTAAAATCGAAAAAAAATATAGTTGAAATTTAGGGGTTTTACAACATGAGGTAGCGCAGATGGCTAGAGTTGATGAAGGACTTTGACATCCTACTTCAGTATCACCCAGGGAAGGCCAACGTGGTTGCCGATGCCTTGAGTAGGTATCCGACAGCCATGTGTTTGACCATAGATCGGCATTTGCTTGCAGACTTAGAGAGCCTTGGGATTGAGGTGATCGTGCCCGGGGTACAGATGCAGATGTGGGGCATGCAGATTCAGTCAGACTTGGTGGAGAGGATCAAATCAGCACAGTTTGAGGACGTTGCTCTGCTGTGTCTCCGAGAGCAGGTTCGAGCAGGATTGCTGGAGGGTGAGTTTTCTCTTGCAGATGATGGTGCCTTGAGGCACGGTTCCAGGTTATGTGTGCCCAGCAGAGATCTCAAGGAGCAGGTTATGCAGGAGGCCCACAGATCTCAGTACTCTATACACCCGGTTGCCAACAAGATGTACCGAGATCTGAGGGAGCATGTTTGGTGGTCCGGGATGAAGCGGGAGGTGGCTCGCTTCGTGGCTATGTGTTTGGTCTGTCAGCAGGTCAAGGCAGAGAGGAAGAGGCCCGGTGGCTTGTTACAGCCGCTGTCCATTCCCGAGTAGAAATGGGAGCATATCATTATGGACTTCGTATCAGGATTACCGCGTACACCTGGAGAAAAAGACGCGATTTGGGTCATCGTTGACAGGTTGACCAAATCGGCCCACTTCTTGCCATTCAAGGTGGGTACGTCTACAGAGAGGCTGGCGGAAATGTATATGCGGCAGATAGTCAGGATTCATGGGGTTCCGGTCAGCATCATCTCAGATCGGGATAGTCGCTTTACTTTCCATTTTTGTAGGAGTCTGCAGACCAGCTTGGGCACTCAGCTCAAGTTTAGTACTGCATATCACCCCAGACGGACGGACAGTCAGAGCGGACTATTCAGACACTTGAGGATATGCTGCGGACGTGCGTCCTGGACTTTGGAGGTTCCTGGGAGGATCATCTTTATTTAGTGGAGTTTGCTTACAACAACAGTTTCCAGGCCAGCATCGAGATGTCACCTTTCGAGGCTCTGTACGAGCGTAGGTATCGTACACCCTTATCTTGGGATGATGTTGGTGAGCGAGCTTTACTGGGGCCAGAGATGGTTGTTGACGCAGCCGAGAAGGTAAAGCTCATCAGGGACAGACTTCGCATGGTGCAGGACAGACATCGGCACTAGGCTGATAGCCACCGGAGGCCCTTGGAGTTCGAGGTACAGATTAGAGTAGGATTAGAATAGGTTTGATTGTTTGTGTTTTATTAATCATGTTTGTTTATTATAATTAATTGAGACCTTGCTTGTGATTAGGTCGGAGACCAAGTTTTCCTGAGGATATCTCCGACTTATGGTACGATACGTTTTGGTAGAGGCAGGAAGCTTAGCCCGTGCTTTATCGGCCCTTTCGTTATCAGCGGGAGAGTCGGTGACGTGGCATACAAGCTAGACTTGCCGCCTGTACTTGTGGGGGTCCACAACGTATTCCATGTATCACAGTTGAGACGGTACGTGGCTGACCCTAGCCATGTGCTCGATCATTCGGAGATTGAGGTTGGACCTTCTCTCAGTTATCCAGAGCAGCCAGTGGAGATACTGGATCGACGGAAGAAGGTTCTGAGGAACCAGGTGATACCCTTGGTACGTATCGCATTGAGGCATCATTCTCCAGGAGAGTCTACCTGGGAGCGGGAGGATGAGATGTGCGAGCGATACCCTTATCTTTTTGGACCGTGAGGTATACTTTTTATCCTTCTCATCAGTTGCATTTCGCCTTTCAATTTTGAGGACAAAATTCTTTTAAAGAGGGTAGATTTGTCACTACCACATTTCTAGTTTGAGAATATTTTTGTCATTTTTGTAATTATTTGAATTTAATATATTTTATTAGGAATTTTTAAATGATTTAATTGAATGGATTGATTTAAGTATTAATTTAATTATTGCCTTGTTATATGGTTAGCCTAACCTAGATTGGACCTAACCTAGATGGGTCATAACTAACTTAGTGAGCCACTTTGAGAATTAGATGGTTTTGGTTAATGGTTTAAGTCAAGTCTAGTTTAGTTAAGTGATTTGCAAAAGACTAGGAAAGAACCCTTTGTTCTAGGCCACCCATTAGCCTTGATTCATTCCTAGCCATAGGATGAAACCTAAAAACCCTAATCCTAACAAAAGTGACCATCCAAGACCCCCTTGCCTATATAATGTCTCTATAGGAATTTGTGCCTCTTTCTTTATTAGTTCTTCATTTTCCTAAGGAATAGGTAAGCCTTCATTTAATTTTATTCATAGTTTAATGAATAGGACTCCATTTTATTTGGAATTTCTTCCATTGTGATCTAATCAATGTTCTCTTGCTGATGGTGGAGTCAAATCACAGATTTGAATCAATTTGAGGGATTGGGTAGCTTTTAGAGATTTCCTCATTGAAAGAGTTTTGTGTTGAAGAACAACCCTAGGTAAATTCCTAACCACCCACTAAAATTAGGTTTTAATTGCATAAACATCTAGCCCTAGGTGTCCTGGTTCTGTAGGTATAGGGTTTTCTAATTTTCGTGTCCTGTACGTGGCCGTATCGGACACGTATCAGTGACATGCGCAGGTGTTCGACGAAATGCCCTTCAAATTGTGTTTGAATAGGATTGTAGATCTAGGATTTCTTTTGAATTTTTGTGTTGACACATAGGTGTTTCGAGTCGTATCGTGTCCACACGAGGGACACGAACACACTCGAACTGAGTCCAGTTCTGTCCCCTGCTACTCGAGTGCGAGTGCTCGCTGGATACGAAGTTTGGACTCGTACCACTTGGCATAGACCAAGGGGAAATGACTGACAGTCTCCCCCTTGAGTCCCGAGTCCAATGGTTTCGTGTCGGACACGTACGAGGCCTCGTTTTGGGATTACACTAACACTGTGCACTGGATTTTCCCTCACTGACACGGCTTCTTCAGTCTGACACGGCGACACGAGGACACGATTCAGGGTGTGTCAGACCTAGGTCTACCCTACGTGCACCCACTGATACGAGCACGTGTCCTAGTTCGTGTCGTGTCGTGTACACGACTCGCGTGAACATGTGCTCTTCACTGTATCTGTTTTGTGCACTGTAAGTGTTTGTTTTATGGTGGACACGCCGTGTCCGGCTTTCGGTGACACAAAATGAAGTGTGGGGCTTGTACACATGGGATGTTTCCTTTACCAACCATTTTAATTGCATATTAGTTTGATTTTATTCATCATTTGTCATTTACCTTTTTTCTGAAAACAGTGTATTAATATCCTAAAATTCCAGTTTTGATACATGAACTTTGTCATCAATTTAGACCTATTTAATGCTGTTAAATGTTTGGTTTAAGTCCCAATTAGGGTTCTCCTATAGGTAATCTAGTTGTGTGTCGAATTTTGTGTTGTTTGGTGATTAATTGCATTCAAATGGGGGTTTGAACAGTGGGAAAAAACTGAAAACTGTTTCAGTTTCATTTTCTGAGATGTGAATTGGTTTCCTTCCCTTCTTGCTTTCCCTATTTTTCCAGGATTTCACCCTCATACACACACCCTCATCTCCCTTGTATTACACTGTTTTACACAGCCACTCAAGTGTTCCTCACTCACCCTCACTCTCTAAAACACTCACCCTCACTCTTCGTCACACACACACATACATACATATTTCACTTATCACTCACTCACAGTCAACACACACACGCATATTTCACTCACACCCTCACCTAAACACTTGACAGTTCACACACCTTACACATCTACACACATTGTTCTCTCTCTACACACACACATATACACTCTCTCTCAAATCATGTATGTATATTATATATATAATATGTATTATGTATATAAATTATGCATATGAATGTATATGCAATATGGGTAGCCTAGACATGTGTATTTTGATTTGAGCCTAGATATATAATATATATATATATATATATATATATATATATATATATATATATATATATATATATATATATATATATATATATATATATATATATATATATATATATATGTGAAGTTCCTAATGTATTGTACTATAACCTAGTATGTGTGAGTGTAATAATGTAGACTATGTGTATAGACTTGTAGTGACTAGGTTTGAGTTGTGGTGTGTACTAGCTAGTATAAGTTGTAAGGACTTGGTATGCTAGCATAGGCTAGTTAGCCTAGTTTAGACTGGTATGGACTAGTTAGGCCTAGTATAGGCTAATATAGACTAGTACAGGCTAGTTTGACTTAGTTTAGACTTGTTAGACCTAGTTTGACCATAGTTGACCAAGTTTGACTTCTAGGGTTGACCCGAGTTAACCAAGAGTTGACTTTGGCCTAGATTGACCTAAACTCATGTAGAGTGCATAGTAGAACTTCATTTTACCATTTTAGACTTGTTGTGACTTGTGCTGTTCTGATTAGGAGCAAGACACCACTCCTCGGACAGTACTTTTCAGTTGGACACTCAGATACCAGGCGAGTACATTCTCTGATCATTTCATATCCTGCTTAGAATTATTTTCTGCATTAAATTACTTTACTTGTTACTGTCACGTTGGTCACACGGATTGGTACTATATGGATCCCTTCTTGAGATGTTATCCTTAGGGAGCATCGGGTACTAAATGTTCTATGCGTTTCACTTACATGGTGTATCACTATGCTTCATTGGTTCATTGATCACTTGTGATATATACTCTTATGATCACAGAGTCTTCCTTGAATCCTTATCCCATTTACTGGGTATCATAGAATCTCCTAGAATCTGTAAAACTCCTAAATTTCTACTATATTTTTTAATTAAATTTGGTACTTATTCAAAATTTTGTATTGTACGTCGCGTAGTCGTATTTTACGTCGCGCACGAAAATTTTATTTTTCTTGCTCGTCGAATGCGAATATGTGTGAGCGTACATATTTTAGAAAAATATTTTTCTAATTTATTATACACTTTCAAAATATTACATATAATTATTATTCTTGCTATAAAAGGCCTTTTTTTAATAGTTATTAATCATAAATAATATTTTATTAGGTACTAGGAAAAGTATGCATTATTTGTGCTTACATATATATTTCATAAATACTTATTTAAGTTTATTTCTAAATAATAATGTATTTTTGAAATTATTATTATTGGTATTTTTGGAAAATATATTTAAAAATTTTGTGGCCATTTTAAATCTTGATTTGAATTTATGGATTTATTTAAATAGTTAAATATTTGAAATTTGATTTATCCCATTTGATTTTAAACCAAAAGAATTTAAGTAGATTTAAAATTAGATTTGTATTGGAATTGGATTTGATTTTATTGTTTTAAATTAAGTAGAGAATTATCTACTTTGGGTTTTAAATATTCCTAATTCCTATCCAATTGGGAATTTCCACATCCTGTAAATAGGCAGGTACTCCTCCAATTTTTATCATCCACCAAATTGTCTCCACAAATATTTTTCCACCGAGATGTGTATCGTGTCTGTGTCCCCTTGCCATCTACTATATTTCGATTTCATTACAAATACAGTGATTTCCCGTGTCCGACACACCGAACACCATCTCCCTTCATTCTTCGTGTCACGCAGGACACGCAGTCACCACGACCCAATCCCTAACCCAAATCCTAAAATTTCTAAAACCACCAAAACCAGCAGAACACCCCGGCCAGCCCTCACCGTCGTCAGTCAACCCCGTCTCCACCGCTGCCCACTAGTGTCCCCGACCACCATCACCGTTCCCGACCTCCGACAACCTTCGCCATCATCGCCTGCACATCCCTCAATAGTCCGACACAACATCATCCGTCGCCGCCGTAGTTCCCAGCACCTCAACCACCAACATCATCTCCTTCCCCAACTTGACCCACACACAATAGCAGACCACCCTCACCACCGCTGGCACCACCAAACGTCGTCACCCCCCGTCGTCTCTCCGGCTTACCACCAACTCGCCGTGGCCGGAACCCGACGCCACTACCAAAACAAAACTAAAATCCCAACAAATATCTAAAACCACTCACCTCGTCGGCGACCACCTTGGCCGCAGCCTCGAACCACCGCCCGGTGCCGCTTTCCGTCGCTTGCGCGCACCCTTAGCCGTCGGTAAAACCTACGCTACCCAGACCCCGGCCGCCGCACACAGCCACGCCGCCACCGCTCCTTTCCTCTCCGGCAGACCGTCGCTCGCCTGAGCTCCTCCTCCTCCATCTCTCTCTCCGTCAGCCTCCCTCCTCTCACCTCCGTATCCCCACGCCCGACCGCCGACTAGCCCTCCGCTTCGGTCCCCTCACGGCTGCCGAGGCACCGAACCAACACTACCGGAGCTCCGCCCTAGCGCCGGCATCAAAACCCCAGTGGCTCCGCTCCCTCTTCCCCGACCTGTCTCCAAATCCTTCGGCGCATCTCAGCCGCCTCTGGCCGCTGCCGCCTCTGGCCGCTGCCGCCTCTGGCCGCTGTCGCCGCGGCGCTCCGTCGGAGCAGCGCCCGCCGCACGCGCCCGACGCTCCACTCCGGCTCCCCGATCACTCATTCTCCCTCACAGCGCCATCCCCTCTGATGAGAATCCCCTGCCCTCCGTAGTCAACCGCGGCGAGCACCGGCCGCGCGCTGCTTCACCGATGGTAAAACCCCCTTTGCTCTCTGGACTCGCCCTCTTCTCTTCTTCCCCTCTCTCTCTCCACACCCTTCTTTTACTTTTTTTTTATAGTAGCAGCTTTGAGTTTTTTCATATTATTATTATTAATATTATTATTATTATTATTATTATCCTTTCTATAAGGAGCAGAGCAGCAGTTTGCTGCAGTAGTTATTTTTTTAGATATTATTTATTTTATTGTTTATTAAATTATTTTTTGTTGCTATTTGTTTCTTTGTGTTTTTTTTGTGTGTATCTATTATTAATATTATCATCTTTATTATCATCATTATTATTATTATCATCATATTATTATATTATTATTATTATGTATTTCGTGTATAATAATCTTATTAGAATTCTTTTAAATATATATATATATATATATATATATATATATATATATATATATATATATATATATATATATATATATTTAGTTATTAGTATTTTGTTATAAGATTTCTCGGAAATAAAATTTGATAGATTATTAGGCTTGGAACGTTTAGCGATTTCAAATATACTATTAAGTATTTATCCATTTTATGGACCACCCTAGAAAGTATTGTTTGGCATTAATTTACTTTTGACTATTAAAAGTATATAGTTCCAATATTTTGTAAATATTTCTAGACTTTTAGTTAATGAAAATATATAGCTTTGAACAAAATTTGTTTTAACTAATATGGTTTCTGTCGCAAATTGATATTTTTTTGTAGAGGTAAAAGTTTTGCCTAAAAACAATTTTAATACTTCTTCAAATATTTATCTAAAAACTATTTTGTTAATAAGAATATATTTCCGAGTATTATAAATAGTTTCCTAAAAACGTATTTTTTATTTATCAATTCCTTCAATTATCTTCCTCTTCTGCGATTAGTCCTATTCACAATCCCTTGCCAATTCGAGACTACCTCATATCAACCCTAACTAATTCAACCGTCCTGGACCCAATGGAACTATCCGTGCCACCACCCGAGGTCTCCTTGTATAGTTGTTGCACCGAAGTCGCAGTTCGTGCCACATTGTTCATCACAACACACCAGGCGTCCTACCAGGC
The DNA here is from genome assembly GCA_029216955.1 of Iris pallida. Lineage (NCBI taxonomy): Eukaryota > Viridiplantae > Streptophyta > Magnoliopsida > Asparagales > Iridaceae > Iris > Iris pallida. The sequence goes on from JANAVB010003000.1 coordinate 7,401,617, forward strand.
AAGACACCTTGCCATTTGCTGTTTAATTATTGTAGCTCATATTTCATGCATTAATATTATTTTCTTTATGCAAAATAAACTATGATACATAGCATAACCTGTTAGAACTTACTGTTCATTTATATTTCCTGCTATGTATTATTTTTCTTATACATTAAACCTAGATTTAAGGGACCACCTTGTGTGTTGCATTCATGGCCTTGACACGTTGTATCATGAAGTTGTGTGTCGCATGTAGAATACGGAAATGCATGACTGGCTGGCCACCGGTGCGTATAAGTCGTGCGATAGGAATAACCGCTAATAGAAATTGCATGCTAGTTTGACTTAGCGGTTATAGAGGTTTACTGTTGTGGATACAACATGGTAGGCATTGGGTGGGAAGAACATCTCCTTTATGTATGGGTCATATATACAATGTCCTGATTGCCGGTTATCTCCAGTGGGAGGTACGGTCCTGATTGTCGGTTATCTCCAGTGGGAGGTACGGTCCTGATTGCCGGTTATCTCCAATGGGAGGTACGGTCCTGATAGCCGGTTATCTCTAGTGGGAGGTACGGTCCTGATTGCCTGTTATCTCCAGTGGGAGGTACGGTCCTGATTCCTGATATTCCTGATCTAGCCTATGCGTTAAAGGTTTCTTCTTATTGCATTCACTATAGTACGGTTAGGTACCCTATTGCATACGTCCCTTATTTATTTGAGCAATATTTATTCAGTTTATATGGCATGATATTATGTTTCTTGTTACGTCCCTCTGAGGACCTGGTTATCTCTCCAGGTGTGTGCTCTTGTCTTTTCGCAGGTGTTCTAGCCCTATCCGTGATCATCGCTATTTCTTCAAGGATGATTGCATTTGGATCGTCTTCGCTTCGCTCGCCAAAATCTTTCTTTTGTTTGTGTTTTTTTTACTAGTTGGTAGTAGATTTGTCTCCGCCCAACTACATGTACCAAATGACAATTTTATAGTTGATTATATGATATCTTCTATTCTTTCATTTGTGTGGATGAGGTTATTTATGGTTCTACTGTATTTTACAGCTTATGTATCCATACGAGGCCTATGTACTTCGTATGAATACAGCTGGCATGTCTACGTTCCTAGTCCTACATATTTTGGGACTGGGGTGTTACATGTTTTTGTGGTGGCCCATGCAGGTCAAGATAAATTGTTTGGTTACTTTACCGTACCAAGCAAGCCTGCGAATAGGATTAGAAGTCTAGGATCTCATCCACATACTTGACCTCTTTCCTGAATTCCATATTCAAACTACCGTTCGACTCATCGATTGCATCTTGCTTGATTCCTTCTATCATAATTCCTATCTTCCCTTCGTGCTTGCTAGAGATTGACCCTACTAGTTAGATGTCCCAAACACCATTAGTTAAATTCTTTAAGTTAGGTAGAATACCTTATGAACTAGCAACCCCTTTGACCTAGTGACCTATATTAGCAAGCTTATTTAGATCCTAGACTCTAGAGGACCTGACCCGTCAAGCCAACCAAGGACTTGGACAAGAAGACTATAGGACGACTGTATGACTTAGAATCATTCTACCTTCTTTAAATCTTAATCTCTCGTACCTATGTATTTACCGTTTTGACTAATGATGCTAATGTAGCCTAGTTTTTGCAAGCTTATTCTTTATCGAGTTTGTTCATGACATATGCTATTGAGCGCTCACTAGACTATTGTCTTATCAGAACCGGTACATAATGGTCTGATCAACCAAATGCACTTTGGTTCGCTTTATTTTATCGTTCTTCGTAGATGGGGACATAGCTAAACTTGTCATTTAGAATCCCATCAGCGACTGCCTTGGCAACTCCTTTTGAAATTTTTTCGGTCGTCCTTGAATCACGAATTCGTATTCGATAACGCCTCATTCGAACTCTATATTACTTCGCCCTCACCTATTTTAGAAAAACGAAAAGGTTGTACTAGAACTTCCTCTAGCCTTCCTATCGATTATGACCATACCGTATTATTTTCTATGATCTAGATCGCGATTTCTTACGACATAATTTTATAAAAATATTGTCATCGTTTGATCCCCATCGATACCCCCTTGCGTCTTCTCACCCCCTACTAATTCTTAATTTCGAGGACGAAATTCTTTTAAGTTGGGTAGGATGTAAAACCCCTAAATTTCTACTATATTTTTTAATTAAATTTGGTACTTATTTAAAATTTTGTATTGTACGTCGCGTAGTCGTATTTTACGTCGCACACGAAAATTTTATTTTTTTTGCTCGTCGAGTACGAATATGTGCGAGCGTACATATTTTAGAAAAACATTTTTCTAATTTATTATACACTTTCAAAATATTACATATAATTATTATTCTTGCTATAAAAAGCCTTTTTTTAAGAGTTATTAATCATAAATAATATTTTATTGGGTACTAGGAAAAGTATGCATTACTTGTGCTTACATATATATTTCATAAATATTTATTTAAGTTTATTTCTAAATAATAATGTATTTTTGAAATTATTATTATTGGTATTTTTGGAAAATATATTTGAAAATTTTGTGGCCATTTTAAATCTTGATTTGAATTTATGGATTTATTTAAATAGTTAAATATTTGAAATTTGATTTATCCCATTTGATTTTAAACCAAAAGAATTTAAGTAGATTTAAAATTGGATTTGTATTGGAATTGGATTTGATTTCATTGTTTTAAATTAAGTAGAGAATTATCTACTTTGGATTTTAAATATTCCTAATTCTTATCCAATTGGGAATTTCCCCATCCTATAAATAGGCAGGTACTCCTCCAATTTTTATCATCCACCAAATTGTCTCCACAAATATTTTTCCACCTCGTGTCTGTGTCCCCTTGCCATCCACTATATTTCGATTTCATTACAAATACAGAGATTTCCCGTGTCCGACACACCGAACACCATCTCTCTTCATTCTTCGTGTCATGCAGGACACGCGGTCACCACGACCCAATCCCTAACCCAAATCCTAAAATTTCCTAAACCACCAAAACCTGCAGAACACCCCGGCCAGCCCTCACCATCGTCAGTCAACCCCGTCTCCACCTCTGCCCACTAGCGTCTCCGACCACCATCACCGTTCCCGACTTCGGCGACCTTCGCCATCATCGCCCGCACATCCCTCAATAGCCCGGCACAACATCATCCGTCGCCGCCGTAGTTCCCAGCACCTCAACCACCAACATCATCTCCTTCCCCAACTTGACCCACACACAATAGCAGACCACCCTCACCACCGCTGGCACCACCAAACGTCGTCACCCCTCTTTCCGGCTTACCATCACCTCGCCGTGGCCGAAACCCGACGCCACTACCAAAACAAAACCAAAATCCCAGCAAATATCTAAAACCACTCACCTCGTCGGCGACCACCTTGGCCGCAGCCTCGAACCACCGCCCGGCGCCGCTCTCCGCCGCTTGCGCGCACCCTTAGCCGTCGGTAAAACCCACGCTACCCAGACCCCGGCCGCCGTACACAGCCACGCCGCTACCGCTCCTTTCCTCTCCGGCCGACCGTCGCTCGCCTAAGCTCCTCCTCCTCCGTCTCTCTCTCCGTCAGCCTCCCTCCTCTCACTTCCGTATCCCTATGCCCGACCGCCGACTAGCCCTCCGCTTCGGTCCCCTCACGGCTGTCGAGGCACCGAACCAACACTACCGGAGCTCCGCCCTAGCGCCGCCATCGAAACCCCAGTGGCTCTGCCCCCTTCTTCCCCGACCTGTCTCCAAATCCTGCGGCGCATCTCAGCCGCCTCTGGCCGCTGCCGCCGCGACGCTCCGTCGGAGCAACGCCCGCCGCACGCGCCCGGCGCTCCACTCCGGCTCCCCGATCACTCCTTCTCCCTCACAGCGCCATCTCCTCTGATGAGAATCCCCATGCCCTCCGTAGTCAACCGCGGCGAGCACCGGCCGCGCGCCGCTTCACCGATGGTAAAACTCCCTTTGCTCTCTGTACTCGCCCCCTTCTCTTCTTCCCCTCTCTTTCTCCACACCCTTCTTTTACTTTTTTTTATAGTAGCAGCTTTGAGTTTTTTCATATTATTATTATTAATATTATTATTATTATTATTATTATTATCCTTTCTATAAGGAGCAGAGCAGCAGTTTGCTGCAGTAGTTATTTTTTTAGATATTATTTATTTTATTGTTTATTAAATTATTTTTTGTTGCTATTTGTTTCTTTGTGTTTTTTTGTGTGTATCTATTATTAATATTATCAAATTTATTATCATCATTATTATTATTATCATCATATTCTTATTATATTATTATTATGTATTTTGTGTATAATAATCTTATTAGAATTCTTTTAATATATATATATATATATATATATATATATATATATATATATATATATATATATTTGGTTATTAGTATTTTGTTACAAGATTTCTCGAAAATAAAATTTGATAGATTATTAGGCTTGGAACGTTTAGCGATTTCAAATATACTATTAAGTATTTATCCATTTTATGGACCACCCTAGAAAGTATTGTTTGGCATTAATTTACTTTTGACTATTAAAAGTATATAGTTCCAATATTTTATTAATATTTCTAGACTTTTATTTAATGAAAATATATAGCTTTGAACAAAATTTGTTTTAACTAATATGATTTATGTCGCAAATTGATATTTTTTTGTAGAGGTGAAAGTTTTGCCTAAAAACAATTTTAATACTTCTTCAAATATTTATCTAAAAACTATTTTGTTAATAAGAATATATTTCCGAGTATTATAAATAGTTTCCTAAAAACATATTTTTTTATTTATCAATTCCTTCAATTATCTTCCTCTTCTACGATTAGTCCTATTCATAATCCCTTGCCAATTCGAGACTACCTCATATCAACCCTAACTAATTCAACCGTCCTGGACCCAATGGAACTGTCCGTGCCACAACCTGAGGTCTCCTTGCATAGTTGTTGCACCGAAGTCGCAATTTGTGCCATATTGTTCATTGCAGCACACCAGGCGTCCTACCAGGCAAGACACCTTGCCATTTGCTGTTTAATTATTCTAGCTCATATTTCATGCATTAATATTATTTTCTTTATGCAAAATAAACTGTGATACATAGTATAACCTGTTAGAACTTACTGTTCATTTATATTTCCTGCTATGTATTATTTTTCTTACACATTAAACCTAGATTTAAGGGACCACCTTGTGTGTTGCATTCATGGCCTTGACACGTTGTATCACGAAGTTGTGTGTCGCATGTAGAACACGGACATGCATGACTGGCTGGCCACCGGTGCGTGTAAGTCGTGCGATAGGAATGTCACAACCCGCACCCTAGAGTTAGGGCACGAGAAGTGGGTACGTCCAGCCTACGCCGCAGTGTCGGCGGTAGAACGCTGTCCTAGGTCTCATGCAACTAACAGTATAAGGCTAAACAGTTTATACTCCCCGAATGGGGGTGACATTGCAGATACAGACTCAATCACATCTAATATAGAGCATGATAAGGATAGATAAAATATGAAATCCAAAAGAGGTACAACAGAGAGAAATCTAAGTGTCTAAGAAACACAAATCCAAAAATACATCTCAATCTCCAAACTCAGATACAGTAATCCATAAAGTATATACAACTCCAAACAATTGAAAATAGCTAACTAAACAACCTCTAATGTGTCTCCTCTAGGCTAGCAGGCAATCTCCAAGCTATCTGTAAAATTTATCAACGGGTCCAGTCAGGACAGGAGCGAGTACAGTACATCTCAACAATATCATAACAGGTTAGGAAATATAAACATGCTAGAGAGTAAGATACATGATCTGAAGAAATAACATGATGAAAAAGAGAGAGACTGTAAGTAAATAGCTACAATATATAGAGAACTATCAGTGACTAGTGATTCAGAGCACAAGATGGTTATGTAAACGGCATGATGTTGTACACGAATAATCTACAGAGGTTGTACACGAGTAATCTACTGGATTGATTACATAACCACTTCTACTCCTCCGCCTCAATCAATACACAAGGATCAAGCTAAGTTATGTTATTGCACACGAAGTATAGTCGCACACGAGATCATGTGAATACATGAATATACACGATTTCACACGATTTGTACACGAATGTCACGAATACAAGGAGTACACGATGCTCACGATAAAGTACACGAACACAAATACCCGATGTATCCGCTAAGGGGATAACATCGCACAACAAGATCCATATAGTACTAATCCGTGTTTCCAACGTATCAGCATCATATAAAGTAATCTAAAGCAGGAAATATAATTCTAAACAAGATATGAAATGATCAGAGAATGTACTCGCCTGATATCTGAATGTCCAAGGTAAAAATACTGTCCGAGGAGAGGTGTCTGGCTCCTAATTAGAACAGCACAAGTCACAACATGTCTAGAAGGGTAATATAAAGCACTACAATGCATTCTACATGAATCTAGGTCAAACTAGGCCAAAGTCAACCCTTGGTCAACTCTGGTCAACTGTACTAGTCAAACTAGGTCATGTCCTAACCCAGCAAGTCTTACTAGGCCTAACCAAGACTATCCTAGCAAGCACACATCAATACAAGGCTATACAAGCCAACATACATCCAACTCTATATAGCATGCAATTATTCAATACTCAAATAGGCAAGAATTCACATTGGATATACACTAGGTAATCTATTACTTTAAGCTATATATGTCTACACATATATATACATGCATATATTGGTATTCAACATTAGGTCTATAATCATGGCATTTCAAATGGTTATATAAACTTATATATTACAACACAATATGCTAACATATATATAATATACATACTTAGCTAAGTTAACTATATTCATAAATACTTATTTAAGAGGCTATGTGTGTGTATGTGAACATGGCAAAGGGGCAAGTGAGGGTTAAATGGGCATACATAGTGTATACATATCAAAGAGTGTCAAAGTGTAAGTGAACAAAGTGTCAAGTGTGATAGTGTCAACATAGTGTAAGGGGGTACATGAGGTAATATAGGATTTGTGTTAACATAGAACATTACATCTATTATTACATTACATTTATTCTTGCATTCATTCATCATTCATTTATTCTCTTGCATTACTATATGCACCATACATTACATACTATGGAACCTACATATTCATTACAAGCCATACTTATACATGCTTACATTAGATAGGATACTTATACCTCATACATCATTTATTTAACCATTTACTCATGCTTGCATTCTCTATTTAGTTACATAATGTATATATACATTAACATGGGTTAAAATCAAATAGAACATTATATTACACACAAGGGTGCACAAAATGCATATGCCGAATAGTAACTCCTACTAATAATCAATACTGTACCAACTCAGCATGAATTAAATTCTAGGATTAAAGTATGTTATAGATCTATGTGTTAGCTTTCCGAAACTTCAAACGGATCGCGTTTTCGTTTCCGGAAACTCCCGGAATCGCGAAAACACCGAGAACGCGTCTGTCTTTCGTACAGCTGACACTCAAATAATTCTCCAGAAAGTTACAGACTGAATTAGGCCTATTAATACATGTTTTTGGAAAGGTAACTTCAATACGCTTCTTTTAAAAAAACGGGAGAGTAAACCGAGCTTTGAGCTAGAAGTTATGACATTTCTAAGTTAGGGCTGAAATTAAAAACGTGGATAAAAATCATGACGGATTTAGATAGTTTGAGCCAAAAGAATACACAATATATATCCTAATTATCCACAACAATAATAGCAATAATAATATGAGGAACCACACTCACAAACTTGATTATATAATCATCATGAACCATTTATTACATATATAAATATAGATACACTCTCATTACAATACATATATATATATATATATATATATATATATATATATATATATATATATATATATATATATATATATATATATATATATATATATATACAAAAATCTATATATGTAACATGAACACATCTATAAGAGATACATGAATGAAATGTAAAGTACTCAAGAACACATCTCTACATATTCAAATCTGAGATTTAATATAAATTAATTCATTTAATCAATATTTTAAATATAAAGTGTGTCCAAGTTTGGGGGTTTTCTCCATGGACACAAGACACAACAATAATACAATAGAAATCCCTAAAGGACACATAATGGACACAAGAGGACACAAAAATAGGGACACAACAATGGAGGTCATTCCTATAGTTAAAACTTTCCTAAATGCAAAATAGAGAAATAAAAAAGAAAAAAATATTACCTAAAGGAGAGAAAATCCAAGGAGAAAGGCTTCTTCCTTGGGAGAGCTTGAGAGCACTTGGGGAAGAAGACTTCTCAAAGAAAGAAAATGAGATGGGAGTCCTATTAGGGCCGGCCACAATGGTTATATCCCCCCTTCATTGAATATTACAAGTTTGCCCCTCCCTTAGTTACAAGTGTTTAAAACAATTTTGGTTAGGGTTTGGGGGTAAAAGGGTCAAATAAAAAAAACTCTAAATGGTTAACCTAATAATTAGGATTATGACTAATCTTTCTAACATGACTAATTAAAATGTGGGCCATGGCTAACTAATGCATGGGTCCAACTAGAGTCTAAGTTACCCCGGGTCTCCGTTACAAGTCGGATTGAGATGAAATTCGAACCCGACTCAAATAACCCCAAAACAATATCAAAAATAATAAAATAAATATCAAAATAATTCAAAGAGGTCAAATATAAAATATCCTTAGGCCAGAAATAACATTAAAATATCATAATCATATGGTTAGGCTCTAGGTCAAACAGTCTCTAGGGTTTCACTAACAAAACGTCAAAACCACAAGTCATTGATTTAAATAATTTTAAAATAATTTAAAATCACCAAAATTATATCATGAATTAAATATCATTATTAAAATAATTATAAACATGAAATTTCAAAATTACCTTCATTTGGAAAACTGGGTGCTACAACTCTACCTACCTTAGAAAAATTTCGTCCTCGAAATTTAAGATCGATAGCACTCCTTCTAGAGCCTCTAACCTACCCAATATCTAAGGTAACACTTCCTAACACTGGAATAATAAACGGACATCTAGATAGTGTCAATCTAGGAATACCTCCAATACTGCTCTGCTATACGGCGGTAATGGAACTTCAATAAAATATGGACTGGAACCTATATCCAAGGGACTGGACCTATTTTAAAGTGGACTTAACTAAGGATGAAAAGGAACTGATCATAGGCTATAGGTATGCTCAAACTATTATCTTCCTATTAACCATCTATTAATACATTCTATTACCATAGGAACGATGCATTACTAAGACATATAGGCCCCTATCTCTCATAACACATTTATACTCACCAAAAGACTAGTACATCCTATCAAGGCTGATACTATAATCTCTCATAAATCTCATAAGCTACATGTTTATAGACACACATCCCCACATCAAGGACTAACCTATATATATCTACAACTGATACTAATGGGGTGACGTCCCTATTTCCCAACAATTAAGGTCTTAAGAAAATTTATCTAAATCATGCAATTTGAAGGAATAGTATACAAGGTCAGGGCATACCATAGCAGTTGGAAGTCTCACCTAGGTACACTAATCATTCTAGGTCAAAACAGTACTATGGTATTAACACACAAACAATCTAGGATGTCCTAATTGGAAAGGTACGGGAACAACAATCATCAAGGTTGTAGGGCTGTCTACCATCCTATATAAAAATTGGTCATTAACAAGCAACTAAGGAATTATTAAAAGGTTACTATTTCATGAAATGGCAAAAATTAAAAATTTAGGCACAACAAATCACAAATAGATTTTTGTCTTGATATGATCTAAGTTGATCAATTTCGGGATAAAATGAGATTTGGACAAGAAGGAAAATCAATGAAATCAAAGTATGAGCACGAGCATCCAATGATGGAGATTCAGATCATGATTAAATTTAATTCGACTGAGTACGAATACGAGGTTCATAGGCGATGAAAAGATTTCAAGAAGAATTGTCAAGGCTGTCGCGAATGAGACTCTAGGGTCAAGTTTAACTATGTCTCCATTCTCGTAGATTGATACATGAAAAAAGTGAACCAAAGTGCAATAGGTTGATCAGACCATCATGTACCGGTTCTGATTAGACAATATGTTAGTGGGTGGCCACCCAATAAAATATGTCATGACCAAGCTCGAAAATAGATAAGCTTGCAAAACTAAGGCTAATTTAGCAGCACAAGATATAAGGGTGGTAATGATGAAAGAAATTACATAGTCCAAGGTTCATAACCAAACGGGTCAAGTAATCAGATAAGGTACAAGGTTAAGCATCTAAAAAAACAAACAGAACACCATCACATGTCGGATCGAAAGAATTGAGTCAAGGCTGGATTTCTAATTGAAATAAGAAGAAATTTAGTATAATGGTAGAGGTTATAGTTTAGCCAGTTGACCAGAAAATCATATCAAGAAAATAGAGTACAAGAAGACGGGTTTTAGTGGGACATGATATACCTACACGAAGGTAAGCTCGTCTAGGTCTTGCATATAAGATTTGTTGGAGGGTAACAGCTAGTATTACATTCCGAATATCAAAGTCACGATAAGGAACGTCAAAGAATCTCAATTAGAAAGTGGGAGTTCAAGAGGTGGTAATTAATGCACAAAAATAATGAAGATCGAGTTAGTCATCTGCTTCTAATACTCTTAAGTTCATCTGGTCATAACTTGCCAATCATATCTTTACCTCACCAGTCTCCATATGAAAATTTAACCTTTACTTAAACCCTTACCATGACTACCGTAGGCAATTCCCAATTTCCAAACATCACTCTTGAAGCACAGCCCTCACATTTAGGAATCAACATTAACCATTTATTTAAATTTCCAAGTTCCTTCACCTTGTCTTAAATTTGATCCAAAACCTCTAAATCCCGTTTACGAATTCCTTGAACTTGTTCAAATTATTCTCCTTGTATTATTTAATTTAAATCTCTAGGCCTTACAAAACTTATCTTCCATCATAAAATCAACTTCCGTATTTTCTTCGACATACACCCTTGAATATTATTCTCCTAAAAATATTTCACAACAATCTCTAAACTTCCATAACTTTGTGTTCTCTCTATCCCTAGTCATTTCCTCGCAACATCTTGTTTAATATCCTTATTAAACATAATTAACTTCTCTTTTCCATTACTAACCTTCTACATAGCCTCAGAGTAAAAGTTTTCTCCAGAATCAATAACCAAGATTTTCTAAGTTCTCAAAACTAGGTTGACCTCTGATATCCTTATCAGTTTTGAATACACCTATAAACTATCTCATAACCCCAAAATTTTCTCTAAATGTGATTGTTTCCAGATTGGCAGTATACATCTCTTTATTCTATTCGAGACCTTTACCACATTTCTATTTCAAGTTTCCATATGGAACACTCCACATTTGATTTCCTTTAGATCATCATATAATAACCAGTTACGTCTTCTCTGAGCTACATGATTTATGTCACTTCCTTAGCCTTCCCCATGCAAAAGATACGAAGATTCAAGGGTTTCGAAGTACATCTGGTAGGGATGATAAGATATGGGTAATTAATGTAATGAGACAGAGTTTAAGATAAGACGTAAATAAGAATGCAAGAGAATAATGAAGATATGTTCGTTCTCATCGGTTCAAACGAGAGGAACCCATCAAGCTTAAATTCAATAGCAAGGAATGAGGGTGAATCCAAACAAGAGGAAAAGAATTCCAATTGAAGTTCAAAATGAGTTTCTCAGGGGTCGTCCCAGAAATCTCTCAAAGAATCCTAAGTGTGATTGAGTACCTTGGATTTGAAAATATTAATCTAAATACAAAATTAAATCAACAACTACAAAATTTTATCAAAATCATCAACTAATACCAGGATTCAAAGTTCTACAATGATCCACAAAATCAAATTTAAATCAAGGAAAAAGGTGAATCAAAACAAGAAAAAGGAGTTTAAATTGGAATTCAAAATAAGATTCTCAAGGGTCATCCCAGGAATCTCTCAAGGAATCCTAACAGTGATTGAGTATCCTCTCATCCTAACATCTTAATTTATATATCCTATAGCAGGCTCGTAGTAGTACAACTAAGTCATTGCACTACTACGAAATCGTACTAATACGAATCTCGACCTGCATGGGCCACCACTAAAAATGTGTCACGACCCGCACCCTAGAGTTAGGGCACGAGAAGTGGGTACGTCCAGCCTACGCCGCAGTGTCGGCGGTAGAACGCTGTCCTAGGTCTCATGCATCTAACAGTATAAGGCTAAATAGTTTATACTCCCCGAATGGGGGTGACATAGCAGATACATACTCAATCACATCTAAGATAGAGCATGATAAGGATAGATAAAACATGAAATCCAAAAGAGGTATAACAGAGAGAAATCTAAGTGTCTAAGATACACAAATCCAAAAATACATCTCAATCTCCAAACTCAGATACAGTAATCTATAAAGTAAATACAACTCCAGACAATTGAAAATAGCTAACTAAATAACCTCTAATGTGTCTCCTCTAGGCTAGCAGGCAATCTCCAAGCTATCTGTAAAATTTATCAACGGGTCCAGTCAGGACAGGAGCGAGTACAGTACATCTCAACAATATCATAACAGGTTAGGAAATATAAACATGCTAGAGAGTAAGATACAGGATCTGAAGAAATAACATGATGAAAAAGAGAGAGACTGTAAGTAAATAGCTACAATATATAGAGAACTATCAGTGACTAGTAATTCAGAGCACAAGATGATTATGTAAACGGCACGATGTTGTACACGAGTAATCTACAGAGGTTGTACACGAGTAATCTACTGGATTGATTACATAACCACTTCTACTCCCCCGCCCCAATCAATACACAAGGATCAAGCTAAGTTATGTTATTGCACACGAAGTATAGTCGCACACGAGATCATGTGAATACATGAATATACACGATTTCATACGATTTGTACATGAATGTCACGAATACAAGGAGTACACGATGCTCACGATAAAGTACACGAATACGAATACTCGATGTATCCGCTAAGGGGATAACATCGCACAATAAGATCCATATAGTACTAATCCATATTTCCAACGTGTCAGTATCATGTAAAGTAATCTAAAGCAGAAAATATAATTCTAAACAAGATATGAAATGATCAGAGAATGTACTCGCCTGATATCTGAATGTCCAAGGTAAAGATACTGTCCGAGGAGAGGTGTCTGGCTCCTAATTAGAACAGCACAAGTCACAACATGTCCAGAAGGGTAATATAAAGTACTACAATGCATTCTACATGAATCTAGGTCAAACTAGGCCAAAGTCAACCCTTGGTCAACTCTGGTCAACTGTACTAGTCAAACTAGGTCAAATTAGGTCATGTCCTAACCCAGCAAGTCTTACTAGGCCTAACCAAGACTATCCTAGCAAGCACACATCAATACAAGGCTATACAAGCCAACATACACCCAACTCTATATAGCATGCAATTATTCAATACTCAAATAGGCAAGAATTCACATTGGATATACACTAGGTAATCTATTACTTTAAGCTATATACGTCTACACATATATATACATGCATATATTGGTATTCAACATTATGTCTATAATCATTGCATTTCAAATGGTTATATAAACTTATATATTACAACACAATATGCTAACATATATATAATATACATACTTAGCTAAGTTAACTATATTCATAAATACTTATTTAAGAGGCTATGTGTGTGTATGTGAACATGGCAAAGGGGCAAGTGAGGGTTAAATGGGCATACATAGTGTATACATATCAAAGAGTGTCAAAGTGTAAGTGAACAAAGTGTCAAGTGTGATAGTGTCAACATAGTGTAAGGGGGTACATGAGGTAATATAGGATTTGTGTTAACATAGAACATTACATTCATGCTTGCATTCATTCATCATTCATTTATTCTCTTGCACTACTATATGCACCATACATTACATACTATGGAACCTACATATTCATTACAAGCCATACTTATACATGCTTAAATTAGATATGATACTTACACCTCATACATCATTTATTTAACCATTTACTCATGCTTGCATTCTCTATTTAGTTACATAATGTATATACATTAACATGGGTTAAAATCAAATAGAACATTATATTACACACAAGGGTGCACAAAATGCATATGCCGAATAGTAACTCCTACTAATAATCAATACTGTACCAACTCAGCATGAATTAAATTCTAGGATTAAAGTATGTTATAGATCTATGTGTTAGCTTTCCGAAACTTCAAACGGATCGCGTTTTCGTTTTCGGAAACTCCCGAAATCGCGAAAACACCGAGAACGCGTCTGTCTTTCGTACAGCTGACACTCAAATAATTCTCCAGAAAGTTACAGAATGAATTAGGCCTATTAATACATGTTTTTGGAAAGGTAACTTCAATACGCTTCTTTTAAAAAAAATGGGAGAGTAAACCGAGCTTTGAGCTAGAAGTTATGACATTTCTAAGTTAGGGCTGAAATTAAAAACGTGGATAAAAATCATGACGGATTTAGATAGTTTGAGCCAAAAGAATACACAATATATATCATAATTATCCACAACAATAATAACAATAATAATATGAGGAACCGCACTCACAAACTTGATTATATAATCATCATGAACCATTTATTACATATATAAATATAGATACACTCTCATTACAATACATATTTTTTTTTCAATACATATTTTTTTTTTTTTTTTTTTTCAATACATATATATATATATATATATATATATATATATATATATATATATATAATATATATATATATATATATATATATATATATATATATATATATATATATATATATATATATATATATATATACATACATACATACACAAATCTATATATGTAACATGAACACATCTATAAGAGATACATGAATGAAATATAAAGTACTCAAGAACACATCTCTACATATTCAAATCGGAGATTTAATATGAATTAATTCATTTAATCAATATTTTAGATATAAAGTGTGTCCAAGTTTGGGGGTTTTCTCCATGGACACAAGACACAACAATAATACAATAGAAATCCCTAAAGGACACATAATGGACACAAGAGGACACAAAAATAGGGACACAACAATGGGGGTCATTCCTATGGTTAAAACTTTCCTAAATGTAAAATGGAGAAATAAAAGAGAAGGAAATATTACCTAAAGGAGAGAAAATCCAAGGAGAAAGGCTTCTTCCTTGGGAGAGCTTGAGAGCACTTGGGGAAGAAGACTTCT
The DNA here is from genome assembly GCA_029216955.1 of Iris pallida. Classification (NCBI taxonomy): domain Eukaryota; kingdom Viridiplantae; phylum Streptophyta; class Magnoliopsida; order Asparagales; family Iridaceae; genus Iris; species Iris pallida. The sequence continues at coordinate 7,416,917 of JANAVB010003000.1, forward strand.
CAAAGAAAGAAAATAAGATGGGAGTCCTATTAGGGCTGACCACAATGGTTATATCCCCCCTTCATTGAATATTATAAGTTTGCCCCTCCCTTAGTTACAAGTGTTTAAAACAATTTTGGTTAGGGTTTGGGGGTAAAAGGGTCAAATAAAAAAAACTCTAAATGGTTAACCTAATAATTAGAATTATGACTAATCTTTCTAACATGACTAATTAAAATATGGGCCATGGCTAACTAATGCATGGGTCCAACTAGATTCTAAGTTACCCCGGGTCCCCGTTACAAGTCGAATTGAGATGAAATTCGAACCCGACTCAAATAACCCCAAAACAATATCATAAATAATAAAATAAATATCAAAATAATTCAAAGAGGTCAAATGCAAAATATCCTTAGGCCAGAAATGATATTAAAATATCATAATCACATGGTTAGGCTCTAGGTCAAACAGTCTCTAGGGTTTCACTAACAAAACGTCAAAACCACAAGTCATTGATTTAAATAATTTTAAAATGATTTAAAATCACCAAAATCATATCATGAATTAAATATCATTATTAAAATAATTATAAACACGAAATTTCAAAATTACTCTCATTTGGAAAACTGGATGCTACAAGGAATAACCGCTAATAGAAATTGTATGCTAGTTTGACTTAGCGGTTATAGAGGTTTACTGTTGTGAATACAACATGGTAGGCATTGGGTGGGAAGAACATCTCCTTTATGTATGGGTCATATATACACTGTCCTGATTGCCGGTTAACTCCAGTGGGAGGTACGGTCCTGATTGCCGGTTATCTCCAGTGGGAGGTACGGTCCTGATTACCGGTTATCTCCAGTGGGAGGTGTAGTGTCCCGCTCCTTGCGGTCCACTATGTAATACCTACGGCTTGTTGACTCAGTCATGAACTGAGTACTTGGTGAAACCTTTGCCGGTATCGATTGATCACGGATGAAATGCAATGAACCTTTCCAATTGATGGATTGGGTTCTATTGAAATGAATCCAAGAGTTTTGCTGAATGTTTTCTCTTCGCTGGTTGGTTTTGATGAAAGCATTTTCGTGTTGGTTTTCGATGATTGGTTTTCATTGTTCGCTTTCATCGCATTTCGCATTCATTCCGAATCTTGAGAGAAAGAGACGAAGTATGCTAATCAACTGTTGGTGCCATTGTAGGCCGCGTGAATTGTTCGTGAACGGCGCGTGAAGTCCCTCCTTCTCTCAACTAAGATTCATCTCGGTGAGTTGCTTTAACCGAACAGACATTGATATGTACGCCTAAGAAAAATGATCTCTAGTCTACTCTGTTGCCTTGTCCCAATGATCAACGATACCACATCCACAAAAGATAAGAGAAGATAATTGAATTGAATCAAATGCAAGAATATGTGTTGCTACTCTATCTGCTCGATAAGAATGATCATCTGCTTGTCATCAGTATGCTTGAAATGTAGACATGTACAGACGAACTTGTACGTGTTGAGATAAACCTGAAGGCACGAATCAAACGTGTCGTATACCTGTGCATAAGTCCAAGTGTGTCTCATCTGATAGAACGGCTAGAGCATGCATTTGGTCTCGGACAACTTGTATACAAGGAATTATTTGTCTCTCGGGTGGTATCTGGGGGCACCTGGAACCGCTCGGCCTAGGAGAGATTATGAGCACACTGGGTGCAAGGACCCATGTTAAAAGTGTAGCCGATATCTGAGTCCTTAGCGACGAGCTGAACCAAAGAGTCACAGCGGCTAATCATGGGGAAAACCCATGGACCAATATGTAGAATAGTCCACCTGTATGACCCAAATGACAACTTCAATATCTGCAAGAATAAATCATGAATCACTCATTATGCAAATTGTGCTAACGTGGTTTTGTGCAGGGATGACTGCCGGCGAGGGTAAGTTGCTTATGATATATTCTACTGTCATGTTCTTATGAATTGTTAAAAAGAACCTAGACAAGTAGAAAGATCACTAGTAAATGTTAGCTCAACATATTGATTTAGTGCAGAGATTTATGAGTTCGGCCAAAAGCCGCTCGCCAGTACATGATGTGTACTGACCCACGTTGTGGGCATCCTTTTCAGAAAGCAAAAGGAGACAGGAGGATTTCAAGTGAGGCACCAAAGCTCGTCTAGCCCAGTAGAGCTCGTGGATTCGCCTCGAAGTTTACTTTCAGTCAATTGCAAGTTTCCAGTTTTCATTTCCTTTGAAGGTGTCTTTCAATTCCAGCTTGTAATAAAGGATATCATGTATGGGCATTGTGGCTAATTTCAAAAGAGTATTTCAAAGAGAATCTTGTAGCCAAATTATAAGGCAAATCTGAGTTGCAAAGCTTTGTACTTGTATTCCTATCAAGCTATGAATAAAATAAGTATTTCTATTTCAAATCTCTGTGTCCAACATTTGGTTTTCTGCAATGGGTGCGTGCGTGTGTTTTGCTTGACTAATGGGTGCGTGCGTGTGTTTTTGCTTGACTAGTTGTTTTTGTGCAGGTACATGGCCTTGTGCAAGCGCAACTTAGGCTTGCACGGTATCACGTCTTAGCGAGGACGATCGATCCCGCAGGGATCCAAGCAAGACGGACGACCCTAGCGGGATCGGGGCGTGACAAAGTGGTATCAGAGCACAGTTTTACGTCCTTGGCCTCTTGCAAATATCGTTTTCAAAAAGTATATAAAGTACTTTGACGGCTTTCAAAAGTGTCCGGATTTTGGGTTATGAAAACCAATGCCCCATACAATAAGTCCATAATATTTTATGAGACTGACAGAAGTTACACTATTTTGTAGAGAAATGGCTCCTCCTCGACCATCTGGCTCGACCGATGCGGTAGAACGCATCATGACAATGTTGGAGTTACAGAGACAGGACAATAAGGAAAGAAATCAGATACATGAGGCCCGAGCGGCTGCCCAACAAAAGCAGTTGGATGCCCTGACCCAGCTTGTCACGGCGCTTGCGACAAATCGAGATGCCACCGCAGCGACGGAACCAACGGGAACGCCTGAGATCGAGCCCGTAGAGGATGATGAGCCCCAGCCGGCGCAAAGGCACACTGTCTTTAGGCCAAAGGACTTCTTGGACGCGAAACCTCCGGAATTTCAAGGCAGGACGCAACCCGACAAGGTGATGGACTGGATTGATAAAATAGAGACTCTGTTCGCGTTCATAGGAGTTCCAAGTAGCAAAAAGGTAGTCTGTGCCGTTATGCTCCTACGGCTGCGGGCGAAGGAGTGGTAGAAGGCGAAGAAGCCGGTGCTGCTCGCAACGGCTAGGAATGGAAAGATCTCGTGGGCCTTGTTCAAGAAAGCGTTTCTGGATCAATATCTGCCTCGAGCCATGAGCAAGAAGATGGAGGATGACTTCATCACACTGAAACAGGGGGATATGTCCGTGGAGGACTATGAATCTGAATTTGCTAAGTTGGCAAATTTTGTCGCTGCTTGGCTCCCCACGGAACAGTCTCGTATAAATCGATTCGTTGATGGTCTGAATTACGACATCCAGTTAAGTGTGCTGAATCGAGAATGCGGGTCCTATTCTCAAGCCTTTGAGGCGGCGCTTCAGGTGGAACAGTTCGAGCAGAAGAAAGCGTCCAACAAAGCGCCGAACAGTCGGAATCAGCCCGCCAAGAGAAATCATGACGGAGAGAAAAAGACCGATGGGGAACCACGAAATGAGACAATCTGTTCCTACTACGGTCGACGAGGACATGCGAGTGAAGAATGTCGCTTTGCGAAAGGTTTGGTATGCAGTCACTGTGGAAAGCATGGACACACCAAGGAGGACTGTCGTTCCGTAAACCACGCTTGTTTTCGTTGTGGCCAACAAGGTCACGCCATCCGAAATTGCCCGAAGAGAAATCGAAATAGAGACGACACTGAAGAGCATGGGCAGCTGCCAGGCCCACCGCCCCTTCGAGACAATCCGCAGAACCAGCTGCAGCGGATTAATGGACGCGTCTTCAATCTCTCCACGTTGCTTGACCCAGAATGCAACAATAGTGGAGGTGAGTTTTATTTCTTAAGTTTTGAGGACAAAACTTTTTCTTGGTGGGTTATTATGTAGTGCCCCGCTCCTTGCGGTCCACTATGTAATACCTACGGCTTGTTGACTCAGTCATAAACTGAGTACTTGGTGAAACCTTTGCCGGTATCGATTGATCACGGATGAAATGCAATGAACCTTTCCAATTGATGGATTGGCTTCTATTGAAATGAATCCAAGAGTTTTGCTGAATGTTTTCTCTTCGCTGCTTGGTTTTCATGAATGCGTTTTCGTGTTGGTTTTCGATGATTGGTTTTTATTGTTCGCTTTCATCGCATTTCGCATTCATTCCGAATCTTGAGAGAAAGAGACGAAGTATGCTAATCAACTGTTGGTGCCATTGTAGGCCGCGTGAATTGTTCGTGAACGGCGCGTGAAGTCCCTCCTTCTCTCAACTAAGATTCATCTCGGTGAGTTGCTTCAACCGAACAGACATTGATCTGTACGCCTAAGAAAAATGATCTCTAGTCTACTCTGTTGCCTTGTCCCAATGATCAACGATACCACATCCACAAAAGATAAGAGAAGATAATTGAATTGAATCAAATGCAAGAATATGTGTTGCTACTCTATCTGCTCGATAAGAATGATCATCTGCTTGTCATCAGTATGCTTGAAATGTAGATATGTACAGACGAACTTGTACGTGTTGAGATAAACCTGAAGGCACGAATCAAACGTGTCGTATACTTGTGCATAAGTCCAAGTGTGTCTCATCTGATAGAACGGCTAGAGCATGCATTTGGTCTCGGACAACTTGTATACAAGGAATTATTTGTCTCTCGGGTGGTATCTGGGGGCACCTGGAACCGCTCGACCTAGGAGAGATTATGAGCACACTGGGTGCAAGGACCCATGTTAAAAGTGTAGCCGATATCTGAGTCCTTAGCGACGAGCTGAACCAAAGAGTCACAACTGCTAATCATGGGGAAAACCCATGGACCAACATGTAGAATAGTCCACCTGCATGACCCAAATGACAACTTCAATATCTGCAAGTATAAATCATGAATCACTCATTATGCAAATTGTGCTAACGTGGTTTTGTGCAGGGATGACTGCCGGCGAGGGTAAGTTGCTTATGATATATTCTACTGTCATGTTCTTATGAATTGTTAAAAAGAACCTAGACAAGTAGAAAGATCACTAGTAAATGTTAGCTCAACATATTGATTTAGTGCAGAGATTTGCGAGTTCGGCCAAAAGCCGCTCGCCAGTACATGATGTGTACTGACCCACGTTGTGGGCATCCTTTTCAGAAAGCAAAAGGAGACAGAAGGATTTCAAGTGAGGCACCAAAGCTCGTCTAGCCCAGTAGAGCTCGTGGATTCGCCTCGAAGTTTACTTTCAGTCAATTGCAAGTTTCCAGTTTTTATTTTCTTTGAAGGTGTCTTTCAATTCCAGCTTGTAATAAAGGATATCATGTATGGGCATTGTGGCTAATTTCAAAAGAGTATTTCAAAGAGAATCTTGTAGCCAAATTATAAGGCAAATCTGAGTTGCAAAGCTTTGTACTTGTATTCCTATCAAGCTATGAATAAAATGAGTATTTCCATTTCAAATCTCTATGTCCAACATTTGGTTTTCTGCAATGGGTGCGTGCGTGTGTTTTGCTTGACTAATGGGTACGTGCGTGTGTTTTTGCTTGACTAGTTGTTTTTGTGCAGGTACATGGCCTTGTGCAAGCGCAACTTAGGCTTGCACGGCATCACGCCTTAGCGAGGACGATCGATCACGCAGGGATCCAAGCAAGACGGACGACCCTAGCGGGATCGGGGCGTGACAGGAGGTACGGTCCTGATAGCCGGTTATCTCCAGTGGGAGGTACGGTCCTGATTGTCGGTTATCTCTAGTGGAAGGTACGGTCCTGATAGCCGGTTATCTCCAGTGGGAGGTGTAACTCCACTTTTCTTATTTTAATGGAATTTAATTTTTTTTTATAATACTTCATTCTTTTTCTATAAATATATTACATGAATACTTTGGGAGGGAAAGTATTTGGGAGCAAAATATATTTTTAAAAATAATTAAAACGTTTGTCACAACTAACTTGTGGTCCCCACTCAGTGTTTAAATGTTATAACTGATTTTTTTTTAAATACTGCAATTATGAAAAAGAAGAGGGGCTTATTGTAAAATTATTTGGGCGGAGGGACTATTCAGAAATAGGTTTTGGGCGGAGGGGGGTTTTAGCAAATCTCAATTTTCCCTTATTGAGCTGAGGAGAGAGAGTGGTTTCATTCTGTTTCATTTTTTTTGGTAGAGCAGAGCTCGACATCCCTAGCCTCTCTTTCCTCCCAATTTTGGTCTTCGAAACCCTAACCCTAATTTTGAAGACCTAGCCATGGCGCTCGGCAACAGAGCTCCAGCCTAGGGCGGAGATGCCTAACCGAGTTCTCCTCGGCAGCGTCTACGAGTAGCGGTCAGGCTTGCTCCGAGCGGCGACGACGGGATCAACATCCCCGGTGGCTATCTCGACGACAACAGCATCAGGTGAGAATGAAGAAATTGGTTCAGATCTAGATTATGGGATTTGATTTAGTAATTCTATTTTTTATTATCAGTCAATCGACTCTTGTTCTTAGGGTTTTGAGGAACTTGGGAAGTTGCCTTCGATTCAACAGATCTTTAAATCAAATGAAGAACGGTGAAATCTTATTTGTTAATTCCTAGAAATATCAAGGTAAAACTGTTCAGCTTAGTGACTTTTAGTTGTTCTTGATTGTTCAAGTATGGGTGTTTTGTTTCTTGGATCTGACCAACCAGATGATGTATTAACCAGTGGATCAGGATCGTTTGAAGAATACTTTGGTTTCATCTCGGTATCAGCTCATATCCAGTTTAAATTCATACTCCAGGTAAATCCTTGAATTAACTTCATTTGGATGTTGTGCTCTAGCAGCTATGAGTGGTTAACCTAATGTTTTGTTATTTAGGCTGGATGGATAACAGATGTCTTAATTATATAGCCATGTTAGTACTGATTAAGGGGGGGCTAACTGTTCTGAGACAGGGCATTTAGTAAGTCTCCTATGCTAAATTCAGTATGGATGATGAGACTAGCCTATATCAACTGATCAAGGCAAGTTTACACCAGTCATGATTAAGGGAATGGGCTGATCCTTAATCGGTTCACCTGTGTTCATGTATAAACCTATATGAGTTCTTTGAGATCTCTTTGATTCAGAATGAATCTGAGATCAGTCATCAAGTCTTGAATGTTTTATCAGTAAGATGAAGATGGTTGGTTGAGAGTAATGACATTAAGATATGGAGATGAACCTTCCTTTCATTGCAGTAACTTGGCCTTATGTTTTAGAGTCCTCTTTTCATACCTGTTCAACAAATACCTGTGTATTCAGTGACTGGGTAATGAGCATTTGAAGATCCTGGGCATATCAGTGCTGGTTTCAGATTTGGTTCCATCTCCTTGAACCAATCCTGATAAGCATGGGTAGGCTTGTTGATCTTAACTGAGTTAATAATGTCAGTACCTTGGCTAAGCCTGGACTCATATCCAGCTTGGTTTGATTTTAACTAAGATTTACATTGAATTGATTCATTCCATTGAACTTTAAGTTGTGAGTTGGGTTTGAATATGAGATAGTGGTGCAACTAATTCAGTCTATGGACTCAAAACCATATGGTGGATGAACCTGGGTATTACCTAGGTGTGTGACTGGGTTCCAAGAGCCTATGGATTTATTGGAGTTTGGAACTTTTGATGTTGGCATCTGGTACCATTGGGTGGTTGATACCAGTTGCATACTTGAGCTATAATCTTGGGATGTTGGTTTTACTTTACTGCTGTCCCTGCTTGCTGCCATAATTCAATGGGCTGTGATATATTTGTTGTATTCCTGTTTATTGTTGACAGGATTGTGGCCAAGTTCCAGTCCTTGGCTCGATTCATTAAATATGACCTGGTAGCAAGATAGGGCATCACTGAACCTGGTAATTCTGAGAGTGCAAACTCAGAGCACATAATTTGAATCTCAGTTAAAACCTGAGACCATTTATCCTTGATTCATTTTGTTAAATCTAAGATTGAGTTGGTTTGTTTAAATAATAACTGGGAGGGAGTTGGATCTCAGTGATCATGGCAGTTGGCATGGGCCTATACTATCTTATTACATATTTAAATTGGTGGGATGGGGATTGACTCTTGATGATGTTAAACCTGAGATGATCAGTTCAGTTGTAGGACTCTTTCTTAGTCCAGGTCTTTGGGTGAACTAAGGAGTAATTTTGGATGGGACCTGAGTTTAAGAGTTTGGGCTTAAGTTGACAGTGAGATGGCATCTCACTGTTAACTTCAGTTTTAAATTCTTTAAACTGCAATTATATTACTCCATTGTTGTTTTGTGAAATCTGGAGACCTGAGACTGTACTTTGACTTTTGAGATTGAGGACCTGAATACTGACCTGCAGATGCCATATTGCATTTTGGGTTCTGTTGACAGCCAGATGTTGGGCTTGACTGAAAGATCAATCCCCATGTCTAGTCTGGAAGTTTAGACTGTTTTCTTCCAACAGTTAGGCACTGATGATCAGTTCAGTTTGAACTTTACAAAGTGAACTCTTGTATTAATATCCAAGAGTACTGAGAATAGGTAGAGGACCTTGGATCTTTAGCTCTGTAGCAAATAGTGATACTGAATGGTTTTGATTTATTTCAATTCCTTGTCTGCCCTGTTTAGCCATATGTTTAGTGATGATATTTATCTAGTACATTTCTTTTGAATTAAAAGTTGACAAGGTTGGGTAGTAACTTTCCCTAAAATGTTCTTTTCAAATATATGTTCAAATGATCCTAGATAAGTTATCATCATAGAAGCATATGCTGCCTATATATTTGAGTGGGTAGCTCTCATATGACAACCACAGGTATACAATTTATGTCAGTTTCAAAGATTGATTTATTTTTATATAAGTAAGCTATAAACCTAAATCTAGTTTACTTGTCTTTAGGCCAAGGTTAAGAAGTTACAAGATAACTAGTTTGCACTGTGTAGATTATAACCAATTTGTATCAAATCATTTAATACAGGAAGATATCCAGTCCCTTTCCCTACCCATACTTTCCTGGAGCAAGGCAAGTACATTCTATGGTCTTGTGCATTTCATTATATCCTGTGCTTTCTTGATTGACACATTACACCACGTCATGTACTTTCTGGTGCTCATGTTCCTTGTTCCTATTACTTGTACCTGGGGTGGGGAAATATACTATCTATGTGACCAAACCCAAGAAACAACTCAGGTGTGTTTAGCTTAGACCCCGCATCGTACACGCGGGTCCTAAGCCGTACCTTTCATGTGCTTTCATGTGCTTACCCCTAGCCGGTCACATACTTAGTTATATTTCAAATATAGTACACACATGTAGGAGATATACCTTGTACTTATTTCCTGTGATTCCATGATACCATGTTCTTTTATATGCTTACATATCATGTACTTTCATGTTCTTACATACCATGTTCTTTCATGTACTTTATATACCCTGTGCTTTCATGTACTTATTCACATGTTCTTTTCTGTACTTTCCATGTTTCTTCGTACTTTCATATCATGATGTCTTATTCATTACCTAGAACTGTACTTTGCTCCGCTCCTGACTGGATAAGTTGCAGGTATACTTGCAGGATACAATTCTAGCATATGGGCCAGAGCCTGTGATCTTAGCTGAGCAGGATGGTTCATGACTTAGCTTGAGGTTTCAGGTTTAGACTGTTAGCTTTACTCTTAGATATTGTCTTTAGAATTCATGTACACTTCATTCTTGATGACTCGTACATTTACATACATAGAATTGTGGATTATGGTAATCATTATGGGATACGTTCTTAGATGCTGTGATTATATATTTTTATGTTTATCTGGTAGATTTTCCTAGTTTGGTACAACTTACTTTGTTGTGTCTAACGACAAAGGCTGGGCGTGTCCGACTCGTATCCGGTTATTCGGGAGCGGGTCGTGACATGTTTTTAGTGGTGGCCGATGCAGGTCTAGCCTCATGGTACCTAGGTCTTAGTGTACTATTGGAGGACTTGATTACACTAGGGAAACTTGATCACAGCATAGGAAAATCGGGAAATAAGGGTATATCAGGTATATCAGGTATATTGATATTCTATAAACACTTGTTGTATTTAGGTCTAGATTATTTTAACAGTTTTTTGTTTTTCAGATAGTTCAAAAGCACGCGACACCGGAACAGTCGATCCACCTACACTTGGGTGTTTCGAGCTCCCACTACCTTCTTTCACTCTACTATCTCCATGGGTAGTACGCAGTTGACGGAGACGTTTCAAGAGTTCCTTGACACCAGCAGGCCGTCCTTTTCCAATCCAGACTTGCAAATGCAATTTTCGAGTTAGAGAGGACTTCTAACTTCCAGACTCTCAGACCTTGGACTTTCCTGACACCGAGCGCATATCTTGTACTGAGGAGCAGATCAAGAACCTGGAGCTGCCACTGAAGACCACCCAAGTTCCTAAGGACCCAACTTCACTGAAGATTGGAACTACTAGCCAGGAGATCCAGAATATATCACAGACCATGGAACGAGACGGAAAGCTGAAGCACAGGAGAGACATGAAGACTTATGACAAGGACAACAACTACCCTGGACCCGCAAAATGCCACAACACTCAGTCAGCGCTTCTTCGGTCACAACACCAGTCGCATCATCAGGAGAAGGTCTTAACAGCCAGCACGCCAGCAGACGTATATTCCTATCAGAGGCTCCGCTCTTCAGTCCCAGCAGGAGATCCAGACGACGACTACTTGCAATTTCTGTCGTCGTCCAGGACATCACCACAAAGAGTGCCACAAGAGACGAAGGCTATGCCTGCACTACGGATCGCCTGCCCACCAAGTCAAGGACTGTCCGGAGGCCACTGATTACATTGCCCAAGGACGAGCACGAGGAGCATCAGGACTACAGAAGAAGGACTCGCCTCTCCAGATTCAGCAATCACATGTAGCACTATTGCATGGACCAATCTACGTCAGGACAGTTGAAGAAGTTGAAGTGATTCCAGTCTCGGAGGAATACTGAAGACAGACTGAAGACAGAAGATCTCTTTTGCATGGTTGGAGAAAACCATGGATCATGATTCATAATCCAGTTTTTCCTTAGATTCCTCTTGCACCTAGTTTGCTTCTAAAAAAAAATCTTCTTGTTTCCTATTTAAGGATTATTAGATTTTATTTCCTATTCTGGAACCTTGGTCGCTATTCGAGATGTATTTTGAAAAGTTTGTTCCCATTCTTGTTCGTAACTCTGCTCTTATTTGAGATTTTCTTCCTGCTCGATAACTTGTTTCCTATGGCATCGTTTCCTAATTCAAGATTTGGTTCTACTCAAATTTTGTTCCCCATTCAGACCCTGTTGATAATTAAGACTTTACTTCGGATTACATTCCTATTCAAACTTATGCCATTCAAAACTTTGTTTGAATCTTGCTTCTATTCGAGATTTTATTTGCAGATTTCGTTTTCTAACTTAGAAACTTTGACTCGTTCCCTATGAGATTTTATTTCTCATTCGTGAATTAGTTTTCGTTCTATTCACGATCTTGTTTGATCTTGCCTCGTGTTTTGAGATTTCACTTGTTTCATATCCGCTATTTAATACCATGTTTTTATATTCATTTTTCACGACTTTGTTTTCTATTATGGGATTCTACTTGAAATTTTGTTTCCTATTTGAACTGTGTACTATTTGAGAATTATTCCTACTCGGAATGTCATTTTAAAACCTTACTTGAACCTTCGCTTCTATTGATGCTTGTTAGGATTCTATTTCCTATTCCTGAATTTATCTTTATTCGAGATTGTTCTTTATCTGCGACTTTGTTTCAAACTTAATTGAGAATTGCTTGTCTCGTATTTATGATCCAATACCTTGTTTCCTATTGAAACTTGTTTTCTAGTTACTATTCAAATCTTGATTCCCCGTTGAAATTTTCTATTCGAGATTTTATTTTCCTAATCATGACTTTGTTGATATTGATTTTCTAATTGAGACCTTGTATCCTCCGGGAGGTTGTTTTCCCTTCGAAATTTTGTCTGAGGTTTCGTCGTTAATTGAGATGTTGTTGAACCTTGTTTCCAGTACGGGATTTTATTTCTTATTTTAAACTTGTCTCCTATCTAATACCTTGCCTCAATTCATCCTTCGGAACTCTGTTATCCTTTCGGGATAACGTCCCGTATATGGAATCTTGTTACCATTCCAGATATCAGTTGATATTCCGTCATTATTTGAAACTTCGCCCTATCTGAAATTTTAAATCTTCCTAGTTGCCCATTGTACTCACCGATGGGATCCCTTGTCGTCTCTTAGTACCTAATAAATCCTTGTATTCTAACAGTTAGGTAACTTCACCATTTCTGTGACTTGGACTATTGAAACTCATTTTGAATTCCTTGAAACTCTTTTGAAATCCCTAGGGATAAAGTCGACAGGCTATTCGATGATCTACTATGGCATGACAGTTGCGCGCTGCAGCCATTAGCTGGATTATGGAGACTGAGGGTTCACTGCAGCCAGTAGCGCACTGGCGAGGCAGGAACTCTAAGTTGAAGTAATTTCAGATAATCATAGGTTTTCGAGTACTGTCGAGACTTGACATATTATTCATACCTTGATCTCTTGGGTTGCTTCGTCAATGATTGTTGGAAAATGGATAAGGTTGATAGATTATTTTGGTGACATATTGTTATTTGAGTCACGGGGCCGAAAGTCTACTGCAGTCAGATATATACTGGCGGGGTAGGGATTCTAGGCGAAGTGATTTCGAATAGCTATATGTTCCCGGACACCATGGAAACTATATCCCTTTTTATATAATTATTGGTTTACGAGAATCACAGATCCTTGCACGTTCATTCTGATTTGATACTGTATCTCCTGAGTTTTGCGTACGTCTCCTCAATCAATCCTTGCTAAATTTTATTTCTAGCATTTTATCGTTAGTTCATTGAATTCCTCAAAATTGTATATTACCAGATTATGGTTCCGTACTTCGTTTGGGACTTGTCTAAACTCCGATCTAAAGTCATGTCTATCTAACCATGATTTTCTATCTTGTTCTAGTCTACTTGTGTTGAACTATCGATTTTTGATCGTACCTAATAATTGTGTCTTCATGATTTTGATCCTCTAAGTTGTAATCGAAACTTCATTCCATTCGTGCCTATTAAATTCTTGATCATTGTTAGATCGTATTATTTCAATTTTTTGTGTATAATTATCGTACATGGTCTCAAAGGCTCAGGGCGTCTCAAAGTCGCACAGGATCGGTAGAAGCACTGGGCGGACAACAGCAAACGGGTACTTGAGTTCGCGGTTGGAGATAGAGTGTTCCTGAAGATCTCACCGACTAGAGGCGTCATCAGATTTGGCAGAGGTAGGAAACTCAGTCCGAGATTCGTTGGGCCCTTCGACGTGACCGCACGGATTGGTGAGGTGGCTTATCGACTGGCGCTTCCAGCTAGATTGGAGGGAGAACACGATGTTTTCCACGTGTCCCAGTTTCGACGCTATATTCCGGACCCGAGCTATGTGATGGACTATTCAGAGCTAGAGGTGGGCCCGAGGTTGACCTACGAGAAGCAGCCAGTGGAGATCCTTGATCGGAGGGAGAAGCGTCTGCGGAACCAGACTTTTTCACTTGTCCGCGTCATGTGGAGACACCACTCTCCGGGAGAGTCCATATAGTAGCGCGAGGACGAGATGCGAGAGCGCTATCCTAGTTATTTGCTTGATTGTATTCTTGTGTTTGAAAATTCTATTTTCAATAAATAACTTGTGCTTGAATCTTTTGTGATTCTGAGATTTACTTTGTGGGTCTTCGAATTTCGAGGACAAAATTTTTGAAGGGGGAGATATTTGTAACTCCACTTTTCTCATTTTAATGGAATTTAATTTTTTTTATAATACTTTATTCTTTTTCTATAAATATATTACATGAATACTTTGGGAGGGAAAGTATTTGAGAGCAAAATATATTTTTAAAAATAATTCAAAAGTTTGTTACAACTAACTTGTGGTCCCCACTCAGTGTTTAAATGTTATAACTAATTTTTTTCTTAAATACTGCAATTATGAAAAAGAAGAGGGGTTATTGTAAAATTATTTGGGCGGAGGGACTATTCAGAAATAGGTTTTGGGCGGAGGGGGGTTTTAGCAAATCTCCATTTTCCCTTATTGAGCTGAGGAGAGAGAGTGGTTTCATTTTGTTTCATTTTTTTTGGTAGAGCAGAGCTCGATATCCCCAGCCTCTCTTTCCTCCCAATTTTGGTCTTCTAAACCCTAACCCTAATTTTGAAGACCTAGCCATGGCGCTCGGCAATGGAGCTCCAGCCTAGGGTGGAGACGCCTAACCGAGTTCTCCTCGGCAGCGTCTACGAGTAGCGGTCAGGCTTGCTCCGAGCGGCGACGAAGGGATCAACATCCCCGGTGGCGATCTCGACGACAACGACATCATGTGAGAATGAAGAAATTGGTTCAGATCTAGATTATGGGATTTGATTTAGTAATTCTATTTTTTTATTATCAGTCAATCGAATCTTGTTCTTAGGGTTTTGAGGAACTTGGGAAGTTGCCTTCGATTCAACAGACTATAAATCAAATGAAGAACGGTAAAATCTTATTTGTTAATTCCTAGAAATATCAAGGTAAAACTGTTCAGCTTAGTGACTTTTAGTTGTTCTTGATTGTTCAAGTATGGGTGTTTTGTTTCTTGGATCTGACCAACCAGATGATGTATTAACCAGTGGATCAGGATCGTTTGAAGAATACTTTGGTTTCATCTTGGTATCAGCTCATATTTAGTTTAAATTCATACTCCAGGTAAATCCTTGAATTAACTTCATTTGGATGTTGTGCTCTAGCAGCTATGAGTGGTTAACCTAATGTTTTTTTATTTAGGCTGGATGGATAACAGTGTAGAAGCATGGAAAATATTAGAAAAATGATCCATGCGGCTCTGAGTAAGAAGCTTATGCGGCCCACCCAGGAGCAGCCCTATGCGGTTCAAAGAAGACTCTCAATCGCATGCGGCTCGGGAGCGTATGCGGTTCAGCAAGGCATATGCGGCTCGATGGACGCCATGTGTGATCTTTCCCTACAGCTGGTCGTTTGAGGAGTGGCCTCATTTATTGTTCCAGCACGATTCACTGTAGCGGTCCTGACATAAAGTTTCATAATGGCCTTGCCATAATGACTGACTCCTCGGGAAAAGAAGAAAATCTCTGACCAAATCCGTCAGAAGTCCCAGATTGCCACGTGGCAATCGGTCATATGCGGCTCCCTGAGAACCCGTTCCATGCGGTTCGATACAACGCTAGCTCATGCGGCTCCCTGGGAACACATTCCCTGCGCCCCAATACAACACCAGCTCATGCGGCTCACAAAGATTACGCATATGTGGCTCGATGAAGCATCGTCCTATGCGGCTTACAAAGAGTATCTCTCTGCGGTTCGAGGATAGTCAATCCTATGCGGCTCTGACATGACTCACAATTAAGACACGTGGCATGGGATCAATAAGAGATTTAACCGAATCTCAACAAATATATTTGACATCATCGTCATAATTACTGAGATCAGGGCATATCATTTATCATCAAACTAATAGGACACGTGGCGAGCAATCAAACATTGGCATAATCAATCACGAGGATTTAAAGCAGCTAGCATTAATTGCTCATGAGATACGATGCTATCCACGTTAATGGCCGAGATTCACTGTAATCAGGATCAAGGGTTCAGATAGAATGAAGGAGCGCCGGCATTTCAAACAGATAATCATTAGCAAACCCTAATGATCACCCCCCACTCTTATAAATAGCCAGCATCATTCCCTTGAAAAAAAAGAGAGAGGAGAGGTCGGCAACAAAAGAATTAAAAAAATATAAGAAGAGAGAGATCTACACAGAGAGAGAGCCCCCCCTTTTCTTCTTGATAATCACAGAGAGAGAGAAGCCAGGAGAGCAATCCGAGGAGAGCAAGAAGAGCGTTTCTTCATCAACGTCGAGCAGATCTTCCCCGAGCCAAGGCTACATACTGATCGTCCAAGGAGTAAGGCAGAGCGGCCGTCGCTTTCCCGAGCCTCTATCGTCACCCCCCAGAATCAAAAATAAACAATCGTACTTAGTCTGCTGTACCTAGGTTTTCGTTCCTAGGCTTTCTTTGTACGAGCGAGTTTGTATTATGAGTCTAAGTTCAGTCCTCCGATAATTGTTCTGTTCTTTTACAATCAATGGCAAATACGATGGCGACTTTGCTGGGGAATAACTTCTCCACGGCTGAGGAGTTGGTGACGCAATCAGATGCAGCCAAACTTGGCTCCACACAAAAGAAGATGGTCGTCCGCTTCGACCAACAGACGTTCGAAGAGATGCTCTCTGAAGGCAGCGCTGGCCCGGCCCAGAAGCGCACCCGCACCACGAAGGCTCGCAAAGAATGGAGACCGAAGTCATTTGCTCCTCCTCAAGCCCTCGATGGGATGCCCTCTGCTGCTCAAGACGGCGAGAAGGATTCTCCTGTGGTCCCACTTCAGATCGTAGACAACTCTGCTGTCCCCAAGTCCGGCAGAAGAAAATATTATGATGCTGGACTTGCAGGGACAAAGAGGGACTCTACGCGGACCGAACCGCAGAAGAGTATTAGCCGCAAGGAGAAAGCCCATGCGGCTACATCCGCCAACCGCATGAAAAAAACTCATACGGCTACTTCTGTCAGCCGCATAACTTATGCGACTACAGTTCCCGACAGCATGGATGAGACACATGCGGCCAGTAAAGTCAATCGTTTGCAGAAAACCCATGCGGCCACAGATGCCAACCGCATGCAGCCAGCCTGCACGGTCGTGACCCCTAGCCGCATAAGAACTCGTCCGACGACAGGAGACAACCGCATGCAGACAGCCTGCACGGTTTCTGCTCCCAGCCGCATAGCATCTGCTCCATGCTCCTCTCGATCAGTTTTTGACCGTCTTTCGTACGGTCCGAACCCTGATGACTCTCTGGATGATAAGCCAGACTCTGTGATGTTCAACTTGGACTCTTCCTATTATGCACCCACGAGTGCTAGAAAGAAGAAGTCTAGGGCAGCGCGGGCTCATCAAGCCCAGACGGCTGCCCCAATCTCTGACTATCAGGGCGTCCCGCTGATTATCACACGGGCCTCTGATGGGAAGTTGTACAGAACTGCTCAAGTCCAATCCCCGGCGGCGAACGGACAGAGTGGTTCCTCTGACCTGCGTGAGGCGATCCTCCACAAGCGCAAGGAAAGAGAAGGGGCCTCGACGTGCAAAGAATCCTCACATAGACATCACTGCACCCAGATCATCGTCAACTGCTGCTGCAACAACGCGGCAGTGACGGAAGATCGTCCGTCCGTCTTCCACAGACTACAGCACCCGAGCTCGGAAGACGAAGCACCTCCTATTGCCTCCTGCAATTCCGCACAGAAAGTCCCCGCCGAGGGGAAAGGAAAGAAGACAAGCATCTCCAGTCTAAAGATATCAGCCACTACAGCTAAGAAATTGTCGGCTAAACGGTTGTCCTCCACCGGAGTATACCAACACACCCGTTCGAAGACAAAATCTGCTGCAACAGGAGACTCATCGTCCCCGACCCTGGGGGTCGTAGGAGCTTGGGGTAGTACTCCTCCGAACGTCCACAATAATCCAATGTTTCAAGGAGACGAACCCCGAGAAACAACCCTCCCATCGGGTACAACAGATGCTGATGTCCCCGAGGACATCCATGATTCTCTAGACGAAGCAACCTCCGAAGCTGGGGGTAGTGTTCCTTCCGAGTCCGAACCTGAAGAGAACATCCCCACATATCCAGATGATTTCTCGACGCATGGGTACGACTCGGAGGGTACATCCTCCACCACTCCCTCCGCCACTCCTCATGTGAAGACGGTATTCATGACAGACAGCAATCAAGGCGGTTCTAGCGATCGCCAGCGCATCGACACGTTGGAGGCCATATTGCATGCCTTGGTCAAGTCTGTAGACGAGATCAAAGCGACACTTCCTACTCTGCAGGGAGTGACACCTGGCCAGACAAGCACGGGTCCCGCAATCAACGTAGATTCAAATTCAGCGGCACCGAACCCGGGCAACAATCCTCCTGAGATAGCGGCCCCTACCGCGACAGATGAGGCCCGAGAAGTAAGAAGAGAGGTTCAAGAGCTCCGAGCAATGTTTCACGTCCGAGAAAACTCTCAAGACCTCAGAATACGGCAGCCATATCCTGCTGAATGGAGGGATGTTCCCTTTTTGCCAAGATATAAGCCGTTCAATATCAACCCATATGATGGCAAGACTTCAGCAAGTCGATACGTCACTTACTTTGAGGTCACTACCGACCATCTGCCCCATGATGACGCTATCCTCACGCGGTTATTCATTGGGGCATTGGAAGGAGTCGCCTTCGATTGGTACCGCAACCTGCCAGACAATTGCATCCACTCCTTCGCTGGCTTCAAACGCTTGTTCTTGGAGATGTTCTATGAGGTAGGACAGGACGTGACGATGTCTACCCTCATGGACGTCGTTCAAGGAGAGAAAGAACTGACGAGAAATTACATTGAGCAGTTTCGTCAAACCGCAATGAAGTTACCATCTGGCAACCCGGACTCTTCTTTGATTGAAATTTGCCAAAAGAGACTGCTTCCAACAATTAGTCTCTGGATGGGCGAAAGTCAGTTCAAGGACTGGAAGGCTTTTATCATCAGTGCTACAAGTGCTGAAGAACGATTGAAGAAGGCTCTCCAACTGGGGTTGCATATCTCAGAGGGAGAGAACAAGAGCAAGCGTTCCAACACCATCAACGACAATGGAAGTAGCCCCTCCAACAACCGGGACAACAAAGGCAAGCAGGCTTTGGTGACCGATACAGCCCAAAAGCCCGAGCCACAGCCAGCAGACAAACAATGGCCTCAAATCACTTATTCCTTTGAAGATGGTCACGTCAAGCCTATCTTGACATGCTTATACAAGGAGATAGGATTCAGCTTCCTCCACCAAGACGGGAGCCTCGGCCGGCTGATCTGGAGAACCCAAAGTTCTGCCATTACCATCGCTACGTCCACCATGCTACACACGACTGCTACCAACTGAAACGGTATATCCAAAACCTCATCGATTCGAATGTCCTGGCCATCGATTTCGAAGAGGTAACCGTGGCAGCCAATATGGTGTCCGTACAATTCGGCAGCTTCCCTCCAACAGAGACTCAGGACGGGGTTATACCCATCCCTCTGGCAACAATGGAAATTGCTAATCTGCCGCCTGCTCGCGATCAAGCCGCTGGTCTAATACCCCTCACCACATCACGAGAGGAAATCATGTGGGTCCATCCGGACCTAGTCCACGAGGTAACTCAGCCCTCTCCACCTTCTAAAAGGAAAAGTGAAAAAGTCAGATCCTGCCGCACTGCCTCGGCGGAAGAAGAGGAAGTCTCGGCCGTCACTACTCGATCCGGAACACAAGCCCAACTGGTAACCGAAAGCGCGACTGATGATCATCCGCCCACTACCAATGATGCTCCGGGACCGGCTCAGCCTTCGACGACCGACAAGCCTAGGCCGAAGGAGACTCGCTTCGACAAGTCCCTCCGGAAGGAGGCACCTCAGGGGCTGGAGAGGCCCTACAACTTCGACATCTTAGCGCAATTAGCTAATACCCCGGCCAAATTGTCTTTATATGAACTCCTCATGCTCTCAAAGGATGTCCGCACGGCTTTAAGTGAGGCGCTCCAAAATGCCGACGCATACTTGGCTCAGATCAACCTCACGGGAGATAACCAACCTGCAGAGCTCCAAGATAGTGCGTGTACGGGAGCAATGCCCAACATCGTCTTCTCTCCGCAAGATATGCTCATCAAAACTAACCTGCATGATCGCCCGCTATACTACACTGGATACATCGGCGACGTAAAGGTGGACCGAATGCACATTGATCCTGGGTCTTCTATAAGCATCATTCCGAAGGGTCTGCTACATCATCTTCGCATTCTGATGCATCGCCTGACACCTACAAGCACCGCCATTAGCGGTTTCAATTCGGGCAGGAGCTACCCAATAGGGAAGATCCGTTTGAAGTGTCAGATCGGCGATCTCCAATCAGAAGTCACCTGTTATGTCATAGATGCCGACACTTCTTACAATATCCTTCTGGGGCGGCCTTGGATACACGATTACATGATCGTGCCTTCCACGCTACACCAGTGCTTCAAATATGTCGATAAGCACGGCTTCGTGAGAACAGAGTTTGCCGATATCGATCCCTTCAAGGGGGTCGAATCTTATTACTCAGACTCCTGTCTGTACGAAAAATCAAAGAAGCATCTGGTCGAAGAAGATGTGCAAGCTCACAATAAGACGGCTACAGGATCCGAAGAACCTCTAACGATCCACCTTCAGGCTCGCAAACCGGGCAATTCCGCACCCCTTACGGCCACTCTGCGTAAGGACGCAATCAGTCTCTCCGCACAAGAAGAACAAATGAGAATCCGGCTGCCAAGGTCCGGCCAAGCGCCGAGACCCATAACAGGGCCACTTACCATCAGACTACCGAGAGTCGGTTAGCTCCAAACGGAGAAGCCCAATCCCTCCGACAGACCGCTCATAATACGCCTTCCCAAGAAGATTCTTTACCCCAATGCGAGGTCTGACACTTCTAGCGAACCAGCCACCCCTCGTCTCACATCAAGTACCAAACTGGGGGTTGCTAGTTTACCAACAACTCTACGATCTGCTCCGCCAGTTGAGCCTCTGAAGATCAAGCTGTCTAGGTCCTCCTCTCAGTCTTCATTTATACAGGGGGTGGCCGAAGAAGAACCAAAATTGGCCAAGTATGTGGCTGCCCACTCCGATACCCCTTCCGCAGATGATGTAATCCCTCTAGAAAAGATACCTTACTTCATCAATAAAGGGTTATCTTTGAACTACACCGAGCTCAATAAGCTATGTACAATATATGCTATGGAACACGGTATAGGCACTCACCTACATACACAGGTGACAAACGTGTACACCGCCATCCGACTTACTCCAGTAGAAGACACTTACCGAATAGTCAAGGGAGGGGACCACCCGATCATCTTCGGCCGAACGAACAACCCACATCCCCCTGCTATGGAAGAAGTCGACTTCGGGTCAGATACCGGAAGACTGCCTCTGTATCTCTATAGCCCTCAATCCAAATATCTCATGCAGAAACAGGGGTATGATCTAGAGACAACGCCAGGACTGAACTACGGCACTGGACGACGATTACCTTTGAAGACGCTAGCCCCGGCGGGCAAACCACGGAACTACTATAACAAAACCCGATGCAGTTTAGGGTATGTAACGCCTACTACGACCCCTGAAAGCTCAGATGAAGAATACGACTGGCAGTCACATTCAACCGGATCACCGACTTCTGACTCAGATACCAGCATCGGAGATGTGTTCAGACAAGTCATGTCAGTCAACATGGCATTCACCGACGCTTACGAGGAAGACAAAGACATCCCCGAAATCCTTGAGCTAGAACCATGGGCCCAGCAATTAGACGCACAATGGGAAAAGCGGTTCGAACCGAGAGAACCTCCTACCGAAGATGAGGTCATACAAGTGGATCTCGGCAGCAAATCTTCTCCAAAACCGATCTTTATTAGTAAAAGCCTAACTGATGAAGAACGAGAATCGCTGTTAGTACTCGTCAGAGAATACATTGATGTGTTCGCCTGGAGCTATGAAGACATGCCGGGATTAAATCCTGACATCGCTCTCCACAAACTCAATATACGGCCAGATGCAAAGCCAGTCAAGCAGCAACAACGACGCTTCCGCCCAGGTGTCATGGACGCGATCGAAACTGAAGTCAACAAGTTAATAGCCAGCGGTTTCATTCGTGAAGAGCAACATCCTGATTGGGTCGCCAATATAGTAACCGTCCTCAAGAAGAATGGGAAGATTCGAATCTGCATCGACTTCCGCAACCTGAACGAGGCATGCCCCAAAGATGAATTTCCCCTTCCCATCACAGACATCATGATTGACAACACATGCGGCTTCGAACGTATGTCATTCATGGATGGATTCTCGGGGTATAATCAAATCAAGATGTCTCCCGACGACGAAAATCACACATCATTTCGAACGCCGATTGGTACATACTGCTACACAGTCATGCCATTCGGTCTGAAGATTGCTGGCGCTACATATCAGCGGGCCATGAGTATTATTTTCCGAGAACATTTACGTAAAACAGTAGAATGCTATGTCGACGACATCGCCGTCAAGAGTCGCCATAAGAAAGATCATCTGCAAGACCTGAGAATGGTATTCGACCTGATGAGAGCCCACAACCTGAAGATGAACCCTACGAAATCATTCTTGGGCGTATCCAGCGGAAAATTCTTAGGCTTCATCATCACGGCACGGGGCATCCATGTAGACCCTGAGAAGACGAAGGCAATCATGGAGATGGGTCCCCCGAAAAATTTCTGCGAACTCAGAGGCCTCCAAGGGAGGCTAGCTTACATCAGGAGGTTCATTTCCAACCTCTCCGGGCGATGCCGACCGTTCACACACCTCATGAAGAAGGGAGTCTCATTCGTATGGGACGAGGAATGCCAGCGTGCTTTCGACGACATCAAAGAATATTTGTCGAATCCCCCAGTCCTGGTGGCCCCGGTCCCCGGAAAACCATTCCTGCTCTACGTACGAGCAATGGAACACTCCCTTGGTGCCCTGCTAGCACAAAATAACGATGCAGGCCACGAGCAGGCCATATATTATCTCAGCCGAATGATGATCGGGCCAGAACATCGATACACTGCCGTAGAGAAGGAGTGTCTCGCCCTGGTATTCGCTATTCAAAAGACGCGACACTATGTCACAGGACAAACCATACATGTGATCTCGCGAGTCAACCCCCTCAGAGTCCTCATGACTAAACCAGGGGCCCTCAGCTCTCGCCTCGCCACATGGGCAATATTACTGTCCCCCTATCATATGATCTTCGTCCCGCAAAAGGCTGTTAGGGGTCAAGCCCTAGCAGACTTTTTGGCAGCCCACCCAGGATCGGAGTCATCCAGAATCTATGAAGAGATCCCAGACGAGGTTGCCAATTCGAATACAGCCACCCACGATAACATATGGCGAATGTTCTTCGATGGCGCCTCAAGGACCGGACCCAAGGGAAACATCGTCGTCGGGGTCGGAGTGGTATTAATTTCTCCTACTGGGCTGGTGATCAATCGCGCCTACTCCCTCACGGAACCCTGCTCCAACAATGTGGCCGAATATAACGCTCTGGTCATTGGCCTCCAACTTGCAAAAGAGCTGGGGGTAGAATACCTTGAAGCATACGGCGACTCCCAACTAATCGTCAATCAGATCAGGGGCTCATACGAGGTTCGCCATGAAGACATGATCCCCTACCATCAAATTGCGATCAACATTATCTCATCATTCGAGGGATTCTTCATCGAGCACGTCCCCAGACTCTAAAATATCGAAGCCGATGCCCTAGCAGGCCTTGCCGCTTCCTTAGCAGTACCGAACCAAGCTCATCATTCGGTTGACGTAATAGGTCACGAACTGGTCTGTCCCAAGAACAACGTTCAAGCCATGGCAAGTTATTCCGCCCAGACGGTCGACGACACACCGGACTGGCGACAGCCGTTCACCGACTTCGTCGTATACGACATCCTCCCAGAGAATCCAAAGGAAGCTACCTCTATCAGACGGCATTCTCTCAGATTCTTCTACGATACAGAGACGAAAATGTTGTATCGCCGCTCCTACGACGGATTATTGCTCCGGTGCTTGTCGAACGCGGAAGCTACAGAAGCTGTACGAGAAGCTCACGACGGTGTCTGTGGGGCCCATCAACCCGGCCCTAAGCTACAGGACCGCCTTCGCCGGATGGGCTATTACTGGCCCACGATGGTGGCAGATGCGATAGATTATGCCAGAAAATGCAAGGCCTGCCAAATCCACGCGGATTTTATTCACCAACCATCCGAGTTTCTGTATCCAACGGTGGCATCCTGGCCATTCGAAGCATGGGGGATGGATATCATTGGTCCAATCACCCCACCTTCCTCCCGAGGACATCGCTTCATACTTGCAATCACTGATTATTTCTCCAAATGGATGGAAGCTGTCCCACTTGCAGAAGTTAAAACTTCAAACGTGATCAGCTTCCTTAAGCATCACGTTATCTACCGCTTCGGACTACCACGAAGAATCATCCATGATAATAGTCCACAGTTTATAAGCCATGCATTCTACCGATTCTGCGATAAGCACCGCATTCAGAATGTCGCTTCGATACCATACAACCCGGCAGCAAACGGGTTGGCAGAGGCATTCAACAAAACAATCATCAAGCTCCTCAAGAAGTTCGTCTCCTCCAACAAACGCGACTGGAACGAGAAGCTCGGCGAGTGCTTATGGGCTTATCGTACCACGGTTCGAACAGCCACTGGGAATGCACCATTCTCTCTAGTGTACGGGAGCGAAGCAGTCCTCCCTTTGAAGACTCAGATCCCCTCACTCCGCGTCGCCCTTACTTATCAATTGACGACGGATGATAACTACCGACGACGACTACAAGAGTTGGAGGCTTTAGATGAAAAGCGCCTCCTAGCTCAGCAAAGGATCGAGCTATACCAAGCACGCATCTCAGGAGCCTTCAACAAAAGAGTTAAAATCAGAACATTCCAAGTGGGTGATCTTGTTCTGGCAGTCCGAAGGCCGATGGTCATGACTGACAAGACCACCGATAAGTTCCAGCCAAAATGAAAAGGTCCATTTGTCATCGAGATCGTGTTCTCCAACGGCGCCTACCGCCTCGCTAAGCAGAACGGAGATTTGCTCATGTTGCCCGTCAACGGCAAGTTCCTGAAGAAATACTATGTTTGAACATCATTCTCCAGATTATCGAGTCATGTACTCCTTTAGTACCACTGAACTCTCATCCATCATTCTCCAGATTATCGAGTCATGTACCCCTTTAGTACCACTGAACTCTCATCTATCATTCTCCAGATTATCGAGTCATGTACCCCTTTAGTACCACTGAACTCTCATCCACCCTATTTCAGATTATCGAGCCATGCACCCGCTGGTGCCGCTGAACTCTCACTCCCTCAATAGTCCAAATTACCAAAGTTATGTACCAGCTGGTGCCTCTGAACTTACATTCCGGTCACTCTTTCAGATAGTAAGTCAAGTATGATTATACCTCTGAACTTTCTTCCTGACAGAGATCCTCCCTCAGGATTCACTACCCGCACTCCCAGTGCACAAAAAGGGTAGTCGATCCACCAATTTCCGTAACGACCATGTCCTCATTACCTCTGAGTCGTCTTCACTTCCACCAAAAACA
The DNA here is from genome assembly GCA_029216955.1 of Iris pallida. Classification (NCBI taxonomy): domain Eukaryota; kingdom Viridiplantae; phylum Streptophyta; class Magnoliopsida; order Asparagales; family Iridaceae; genus Iris; species Iris pallida. Next base: position 7,442,396 of record JANAVB010003000.1, read on the forward strand.
AACCGCCCCCTCGCATAGAACTTCCACGTTCTCCTACCTCTGAGTCGTTCTATGTACCCAATCTTCATTGAGCCCACTCCTGCCATGTCCTCACTACCTCTGAGTGGGTAGGCTCCGTCGAAGAAATCGTCATATTTGCCATGTCCACATTACCTCTGAGCAAGTATGTCGATCCTCTTTTAACCTATTATCTGTACCCACAACCGGAGTACGACAAGGATAATAGGTCCACAAATATCTCCTGTTGACCACAAATGTCCTCTGTTGACCACAAATGTCCTCTGTTGACCACAAATAGCTTTCGTAAAGTCTCTCCTGCCATGTTCTCATTACCGCTGAGCAGGAAGATTTCACGATAAAACCTTCATGTTTGCCATGTCATCATAACCTCTGAGCAAATGTGATCGGTTCCCTTTCACCCCATTATCCGCATCCTGAGCTAGGGTACGCCAAGGGTAATAGGTCCACAAATATTCATTCGCTAAGCTTCTTAGCATAAATCCACCATTTTACCATGCCCCGGGAGCCCAGCTGCTCTACGGCATTCCTTCCCCCAGTACCGAGAACATCTATGACCATTTTGCCGTGGCTGTCCCGGACATCCTATCTAAACTGTTATCCGTACCTAAAACCAAGGTACGCCTAGGATAACGGTCCACAAATAAATCCCCCAGCAAGTCCAAATTCCATAAACACCCAAGTGCAAGAAAGAAAAGATGAGTTGAAACATGCTCATTTATTCGAAAATCAAAGGGCTACATCAGCAGGGATCACACCCCCTTGCAAAAATTAAAAAGAAAAAAAAAGAGAGAAAGAGAGAAGAAGAAGAAGAAGACAGAAAGCCGATTACTGCTCTGGAACACATAACGCCATTAGACGGTCCTTTATCAAGGCAACCGACCGCTCAAGCTTCTGTCTGGCTCGGCGCTTCGCTTCCTGATTCAACACCGCCGTATCCTCCAGATGAGCATGGGCTCGCCAGTTGTCCTCAAACTTCTTGAAGGCCCGCTCCAGGTTGACAGAGGATCGAGAAATCCTCTCGGCCAATCGAGCAATTAACTCTTGTTCTGCACGAGCAGCCTCCCGCTCTGACTCTAAGAAGGCTAACTCCTTCTGGAGTGCGAGAATCCGCTCCTTCGTATCAGCTACTCCACGAGAGGCAGATTCTTCCCGGGCTCTACAAGCGTGACTCCGACGACCCAGTCGGTCATAAGAGACGGAGAACTTGTCAAGGTCCTCCTGCACAGCCGGTCCGGCAGTTTCTCGAGCGAGCTTAATCCTGTCCCTAGCAGCGACCAGGAAGCTGCGCTCCCGTTCAGTCGCGGCGGGCAAGCCAGCCTGCCACACTGCCAGCAGTTGGGTCACAAGCTGGTCAGCCTCTGTCAACTCAGGCTCCAGGAGCGCTGCTATCCCCAGCCCGCCAGGACGACCCTTCAGAGTGTCAATTTGGCCCCGAGCTTCCCGTAGAGATAGAGAAAAAGGGACCCCCGGTTCCACGGCAGCGTTTACACCCCTCCCTAAGTGGCGATAGAAGCTGTCGACCACATCCTGCGTCACCTCATTCAGAGCCTCCGAGGAAACTGGTGTCAACGGGAGTGTGGCTGGTAGCACGGAAGAAGATGCGATGGAATCTGCCGCTCCTGCCACAAGTGAAACCAACTCCGCACGAAAGGACGCTTGAACATCGGTCAATTCCTCTTCAGCGGCCCGCAGAATTTGGATGCTCGGCAGGGTCGAGAAGTCAATTTCCGGAGCCGTATAAGCAGCCGAAGACGAGGCCGGGGCCAGCACCAACTCCATCCCCATCTGCCCAGAGCTGGCAGGATGTCCCTCAACATGTGATAACGAAGGGGAGGAAACGCTCCCTTCCCCCTGATCACGGTAGACCAGGCCTTCTCCAAGAACATCAGCGGCAGGAGATAAAGGGTCAGGACCTGCACGGCCAAGGCAACCATGAATTGACTTGACTCGAAGGATATGCTGATAGAGCAAATAAGCCCCCTCGGTGGTCAATATGTGGCTCAGCTTACCAGTAGAGGAATGTGGAGGCTGAGGTTCGCCTACAGCCATCACAACCTCTTCACCAACAGCCTCCGAGTCAGGAATAAAAGACTCATCCGCCCTTGCATCCTCGGGAGGGGATGCACCGAGGATGGCGTCATCTCGTTGAAGTTCAGAAATCTCGTCACCCCGGGCTGGGGCCTCAGCAGCTTGGGAGTCCTTAGCCGCCGCTGAGAGAGCCCCCGCAGAGAGGACCGCGGCACACATGTCGCTAATCAAAGCGGCAAGGGCCGGATCAACTACTGAGGCAGCAGATGGTTCAGGAGAGCCTGGTTCGTCAGACGCCTACAAAGAAAAATGATCAAGTCATATCCCCGAGAGGAAAGAAAGCTACAACAAAGATAGAACTCCGACTTGGACTTACCTCCGGAACATCGTCTGCACCTTCACCCTTCTCGGTGATAGGTGTCCCACGAGACCTAACAGCAGCTCTCTTCACGAAAAAGGTCGCTCTACTGTCAGAAGATTCGTATCTGACCCGTTTACGCGAGGGACCGGATACAGCTGAAGGGTGTTCTTCTCTCACTGCTCCCTCTTGTGTAGTAAGCGGCGGATCTTCCGCCGGTTCATCAAGTGGGGGAAGCGGTTGATCCGCCACTTCTTCATCCCCACCAGAAAGGAAGTCTTCGCTATCATCCTCCTCCTCAGCCGACTCGGAAGGTTCTGATTCAGGGAGAGGAATCTGGAGCGCCAGTTGCTTTCTAGCCTTAGCCCCCTTAGGCTTCTCCTCTAAACCAGTACCTACGATGAAGCTGGTACTCGGATCGAAGTTAACAGGAGGCTTGTTCGCCATAACGTGATACAAAGCGGCCACGTACAGAATTTCCCTCAGCGCCTTGGCATCGGGAACCGAGAAGCTGGCCCGAGTATGATAAGCGTCATAATAATTCCACGCTCGGACGCCGTCAAGAATGCTACCTTCAAAACCCAAACAAGGGTTGGGACAATCAAGGAACAACTGGCTATAACCAAATTGACGGGAAAACCTACTGGGTAGGTAAGGCTCCAAGTACACATTATCCCGGTTGCGATAAACCAGATGCGCGGGACGGATATTGCGCAACCAAGCAAGCATATCCGGAGACAGAAAATGAGAAGGTCCAGTACCGTCAAGGTGTACCTTCCTCACTTTCTCATCAGAAAAAGAAGGAACAGACACAAAGAGATCACACCCATCCACTCTCGGCCGTAGCATCTTCCGCTATCCCAGGTCCCAGCAAAGACTTATAGTGCATCGCCAACCACCCCATCAGGTAGTGAAAGGGCAGTTCTACGCGCTCAAAATCCAAAGTCTTCTTGCGAGCAATAACCTTGGACGAGAATGTCCGCAGACCATGATGTATGCTACATACCATAGCAGGAAGGAGGGCCAGCCTAACTCCGAAAACTAGCTTAACGGCAGGGAGGATGAAATGACGACCAATCCTCTCGATAGAGCCCGCTCCGCCTGAGACTACGCAGTTCCGTAGCCATATCATCAAAAATCCAGCCAGAAGCGCCTTCTCCGACAGTTGTATGGTCCCATAGTGAAAATAACTAAGAGAGTCAGCTTGACTCCCGAATATATCACTCTTGGATTGCGACTTTTTGACATTGGACATCAGATCCCTTACCTCTGCATGCGTTCGAGGGGCTCGGGGAGTAACTTCACCAGAAGGATCAACCCTAAAGAGATAATTAATCCAGGACGTGGTATGGGGAGCGGTCCCCTCAGAGCTATCCGTCGTTTTTATAGCCATTTGATGACAAGCACTATGGTGGCACAACAACTCCCGATACACCGCAACAAAACCCGGGAGTTGCCTGTCCAAGGCCTCGAACTCCTCATTCGACGGGGTATACACCTCGAAAGGCTCATTCCCCCATAGAAGTTTAGAGACAGTATACATCTCGTAAAGAGCAAGCCCCAGTTCCCCTACTGGTGTAAAGAATGTCCCCGTTTGCTGGATGTACATCTCCAAGAGCGCTACGAACAGTGGTTTATTAATGGGAAGCCCGTGACAAGTGCCCCGAATGGCATGATAAAGCCCCACCTTCCGCAAGAATGCTCTATAAGTCTGTAGAACCCAAGCAGTCAACTGGGCCCACGTAGAGGTGGGGTTTATCCAGTTCGGCAGTGCCAGCCTACCAACAGGATAAGACTTCTTGCGAACAAGCCGATTCAGGAAAGTATCAGCTTGAGTAAGTGTGAAATTGGGACCGTATACATTCATAAAAGAGCCCGGGGCCAGACCCATCATACACCGGAGGACGGAATCCTTACCTGCATACGCTGACTTTATATTCGAATTATAATGGATGTTGCCCATCAACATCCCTGATTGAGTGGGAGTTAGGTTACACACCATCTTCCGGTCCAGCAATACCATATTGAACCATGACAAAGGATAATGACGTTCCATGTGAGGAATATGGATTGCCACCCCATCCAAAGAAAAATCCCAGTTCTCAGAAATCTCTAAGACTCGAGGATTCTTGATGGTTAAAGCATCACCAAAAAAGAACAAAGGCTTCAGGTATTTTCCATCCAGCTTTCCAGTATTCATCATGGAACGAAGGTAATGAAGGGTCTGATTCTCTATAGCCTTCAACCTCTCCGAAGGCTCATCAGTAGGGAACTGATTCGATACATGCCTAATTAAGTCGTCAAGACGCACGCCCAGGGCGAATTGATTCGAACCCACTATAAGCTTCCCAGCAGGATTTACGGGCAAGTTCACTGGAAAAATACGAAAGAAACGAGGTTAGAAGATAGTCAAAAAACAGAAGCATTGGAAAGGTCATCTGAGCCTATGCGGCTCGGCTCGTTACCGCTTCATGCGGCTCAGCATTAGATACGTATATGCGGTTCAGTGTATCATAGCCTCATGCGGCTCCGAGTTAGCCGAGCTCATACAACTCAAGTCCAGACGAACTTATAGACCCATGCGGTTCAAGTTAAGCACGCCTACAGAGTCAGATTCATGCGAGCTGACGTAAGCAGACGAATTTCTGCGGTTCAAAAAAGTGAGCAACGCTTATGCGGCCCAAATCAAAAACACGTATGCAAACGCAGATCGAGTATAACAAGTTCATGCGGCCCCATAAGACGAAGGGCTCATGCAGTCCCATCGATAAAGCCCCGTATATGTGGCTTGTGCATAAAGTATGCAGCAGAGCCATGGCGACAGTTAGGGTTTTCAGACGATCTCTTACCAGCGATAGACGGATGGACATCGGGATGGATGGAGTGCGCAATGACCAGCGGAGGGGCGACTACGTTCGCCGCCGCAGTCGCCGTAGAAGCAACTGCCTTACCCTTAGCGGCCTTCGATGCTGCAGCTTTCTTGGGAGCCATTGTCGGTTGCTAAAGGAAGAAGACGAAGAGCAAAGACGGCAAATAGAGAATCAGAGCAAAGAGAGAAGGTAAAGAAAAGCCCCAAGAGGCTTAAAGACTCCTATTTATAGGCAAAAGAGACTCACGAAACGAACAGACGTCTCGGAGTATGCCTCGAATTACGCGCCGCCCCCAAAGAATAAAGGCAAAACGCTTCGGTCAAGGCAAAACCGACTCTTGGGATCCTCCTCCAAAAGGCGGCGTTAAATCAAATCAAAGGCACTTAATGAAGATTTTCACACGTGATCAGGACACGTGGCAATAAGTTTATGCGGCCAGATGAATTTATGCGGCTAAGGCACTTATGCGGCTAGGAAGCTCAGGCAGACAGAAAAATCCTATGCGGCATGAACGGGGCCATGCTTCTTGTTCAAAGTATTCCAATTTTTACAAAATTAAAAACTTTGAAGGGGGTCCTGTAGAAGCATGGAAAATATTAGAAAAATGATCCATGCGGCTCTGAGTAAGAAGCTTATGCGGCCCACCCAGGAGCAGCCCTATACGGTTCAAAGAAGACTCTCAATCGCATGCGGCTCGGGAGCGTATGCGGTTCAGCAAGGTATATGCGGCTCGATGGACGCCATGTGTGATCTTTCCCTACAGCTGGTCGTTTGAGGAGTGGCCTCATTTATTGTTCCAGCACGATTTACTGTGGCGGCCCTGACATAAAGTTTCATAATGGCCTTGCCATAATGACTGACTCCTCGGGAAAAAAAGAAAATCTCTGACCAAATCCGTCAGAAGTCCCAGATTGCCACGTGGCAATCGGTCATATGCGGCTCCCTGAGAACCCGTTCCATGCGGTTCGATACAACGCTAGCTCATGCGGCTCCCTGGGAACACATTCCCTGCGACCCAATACAACACCAGCTCATGCGGCTCACAAAGATTACGCATATGCGGCTCGATGAAGCATCGTCCTATGCGGCTTACAAAGAGTATCTCTCTGCGGTTCGAGGATAGTCAATCCTATGCGGCTCTGACAGGACTCACAATTAAGACACGTGGCATGGGATCAATAAGAGATTTAACCGAATCTCAACAAATATATTTGACATCATCGTCATAATTACTGAGATCAGGGCATATCATTTATCATCAAGCTAATAGGACACGTGGCGAGCAATCAGACATTGGCATAATCAATTACGAGGATTTAAAGCAGCTAGCATTAATTGCTCATGAGATACGATGCTATCCACGTTAATGGCCGAGATTCACTGTAATCAGGATCAAGGGTTCAGATAGAATGAAGGAGCGTCGATATTTCAAACAGATAATTATTAGCAAACCCTAATGATCACCCTCCACTCTTATAAATAGCCAGCATCATTTCCTTGGAAAAAAAAGAGAGAGGAGAGGTCGGCAACAAAAGAATAAAAAAAAAATATAAGAAGAGAGAGATCTACACAGAGAGAGAGCCCTCTCCTTTTCTTTTTGATAATCACAGAGAGAGAGAAGCCAGGAGAGCAATCCGAGGAGAGCAAGAAGAGCGTTTCTTCATCAACGTCAAGCAGATCTTCCCCGAGCCAAGGCTACATACTGATCGTCCAAGGAGTAAGGCAGAGCGGCCGTCGCTTTCCCGAGCCTCTATCGCCACCCCCCAGAATCAAAAATAAACAATCGTACTTAGTCTGCTGTACCTAGGTTTTCGTCCCTAGGCTTTCTTTGTACGAGCGAGTTTGTATTGTGAGTCTAAGTTCAGTCCTCCAATAATTGTTCTGTTCTTTTACAATCAATGGCAAACAAACAGATGTCATAGTTATATAGCCATGTTAGTACTGATTAAGGGGGGCTAACTGTTCTGAGATAGGGCATTTAGTAAGTCTCCTATGCTAAATTCAGTATGGATGATGAGACTAGCCTATATCAACTGATCAAGGCAAGTTTACATCAGTCATGATTAAGGGAATGGGCTGATCCTTAATCGGTTCACCTGTGTTCATGCATAAACCTATATGAGTTCTTTTAGATCTCTTTGATTCAGAATGAATCTGAGATCAGTCATCAAGTCTTAAATGTTTTATCAGTAAGATGAAGATGGTTGGTTGAGAGTAATGACATTAAGATATAACTTGGCCTTATGTTTTAGAGTCCTCTTTTCATACATGTTCAGTAAATACCTGTGCATTCAGTGACTGGGTAATGGGCATTTAAAGATCCTGGGCATATCAGTGCTGGTTTCAGATTTGGTTCCATCTCCTTGAACCAATCCTGATAAGCATGGGTAGGCTTGTTGATCTTAACTGAGTTAATAATGTCAGTACCTTGGCTAAGCCTGGACTCATATCCAGCTTGGTTTGATTTTAACTAAGATTTACATTGAATTGATTCATTCCATTGAACTTTAAGTTGTGAGTTGGGTTTGAATATGAGATAGTAGTGCAACTAATTCAGTCTATGGACTCAAATCCATCTGGTGGATGAACCTGGGTATTACCTAGGTGTGTGACTGGGTTCCAAAAGCCTATGGATTTATTGGAGTTTAGAACTTTTGATGTTGGCATCTGGTACCATTGGGTGGTTGATACCAGTTGCATAATTGAGCTATGACCTTGGAATGTTGGTTTTACTTTACTGCTGTCCCTGCTTGCTGCCATAATTCAATGGGCTGTGATACATTTGTTGTATTCCTGTTTATTGTTGACAGGATTGTGGCCAAGTTCCAGTCCTTGGCTCGATTCATTAAATATGACCTGGTAGCAAGATAGGGCATCACTGTACCTGGTAATTCTGAGAGTGCAAACTCAGAGCACATAATTTGAATCTCAGTTAAAACCTGAGACCATTTATTCTTGATTCATTTTGTTAAATCTAAGATTGAGTTGGGTTGTTTAAATAATAACTGGAAGGGAGTTGGATCTCAGTGATCATGGCAGTTGGCATGGGCCTATACTATCCTGTTACATATTTAAATTGGTGGGATGGGGATTGACTCTTGATGATGTTAAACCTGAGATGATCAGTTCAGTTGTGGGACTCTTTCTTAGTCCAGGTCTTTGGGTGAACTAAGGAGTAATTTTGGATGGGACCTGAGTTTAAGAGTTTGGGCTTAAGTTGACAGTGAGATGGCATCTCACTGTTAACTTCAGTTTTAAATTCTTTAAACTGCAGTTATATTACTCCATTGTTGTTTTGTGAAATCTGGAGACCTGAGACTGTACTTTGACTTTTGAGATTGAGGACCTGAATGCTGACCTGCAGATGCCATATTGCATTTTGGGTTCTGTTGACAGCCAGATGTTGGGCTTGACTGAAAGATCAATCCCCATGTCTTGTCTGGAAGTTTAGACTATTTTTTTCAAACAGTTAGGCATTGATGATCAGTTCAGTTTGAACTTTACAAAGTGAACTCTTGTATTAATATCCAAGAGTACTGAGAATAGGTAGAGGACCTTGGATCTTTAGCTCTGTAGTAAATAGTGATACTGAATGGTTTTGATTTATTTTAATTCCTTGTCTGCCCTGTTTAGCCATATGTTTAGTGATGATATTTATCTAGTACATTTCTTTTGAATTAAAAGTTGACAAGGTTGGGTAGTAACTTTCCCTAAAATGTTCTTTTCAAATATATGTTCAAATGATCCTAGATAAGTTATCATCATAGAAGCATATGCTGCCTATATATTTGAGTGGATAGCTCTCATATGACAACCACAGGTATACCACTTATGTCAGTTTCAAAGATTGATTTATTTTTATATAAGTAAGCTATAAACCTAAATCTAGTTTACTTATCTTTAGGCCAAGGTTAAGAAGTTACAAGATAACTAGTTTGCACTGTGTAGATTATAACCAATTTGTATCAAATCATTTAATACAGGAAGATATCCAGTCTCTTTCCCTACCCGTACTTTCCTGAAGCAAGGCAAGTACATTCTATGGTCTTGTGCATTTTATTATATCCTGTGCTTTCTTGATTGACACATTGCAACACGTCATGTACTTTCGGGTGCTCATGTTCCTTGTTCCTATTACTTGTACCTGGGGTGGGGAAATATACTATCTATGTGACCAAACCCAAGAAACAACTCAGGTGTGTTTAGCTTAGACCCTACATCGTGTACGCGGGTCCTAAGCCGTACCATTCATGTGCTTTCATGTGCTTACCCCTAGTCGGTCACATACTTAGTTATATTTCAAATATAGTACACACATGCAGGAGATATACCTTGTACTTATTCCCTGTGATTCCATGATACCATGTTCTTTTATGTGCTTACATATCATGTACTTTCATGTTCTTACATACCATGTTCTTTTATGTACTTTACACACCCTGTTCTTTCATGTACTTATTCACATGTTCTTTCCTGTACTTTCTATGTTTTCTCGTACTTTCATATCATAATGTCTTGTTCATTACCTAGAACTGTACTTTGCTCCGCTCCTGACAGGATAAGTTGCAGGTATACTTGCAGGATACCATTCTACCATATGGGCCAGAGCCCGTGATCTTAGCTGAACAGGATGGTTCATGACTTAGCTTGAGGTTTCAGGTTTAGACTGTTAGCTTTACTCTTAGATATTGTCTTTAGAATTCATGTACATTTCATTCTTGATGACTCGTACATTTACATACATAGAATTGTGGATTATGGTGATCATTATGCGATACGTTCTTAGATGTTGTGATTATATATTTTCATATTTATCTGGTAGATTTTCCTAGTTTGGTACAGCTTACTTTGTTGTGTCTAACGACAAAGGCTGGGCATGTCCGACTCGTGTCCGGTTATTCGGGAGCGGGTCGTGACAGGAGGTACGATCCTGATTGCCTGTTATCTCCAGTGGGAGGTACGGTCCTGATTCCTGATATTCCTGGTCTGGCCCATGCGTTAAAGGTTTGTTCTTATTGCATTCACTATAGTACGGTTAGGTACCCTATTGCATGCGTCCCTTATTTATTTGAGCAATATTTATTCAGTTTATATGGCATGATATTATGTGTCTTGTTATGTCCCTCTGAGGACCTGGTTATCTCTCCAGGTGTGTGCTCTTGTCTTTTCGCAGGTGTTCTAGCCCTATCCGTGATCATCGCTATTTCTTCAAGGATGATTGCATTTGGATCGTCTTCGCTTCGTTCACCAAAATCTTTCTTTTGTTGTGTTTTTTTACTAGTTGGTAGTAGATTTTTCTCCGCCCAACTACATGTACCAAATGACAATTTCATAGTTGATTATATGATATCTTCTATTCTTTCATTTGTGTGGATGAGATTAGTTATGGTTCTACTGCATTTTTATAGCTTATGTATCCATACGAGGCCCATGTACTTCGTATGAATACAGCTGGCATGTCTACGTTCCTAGTCCTACATATTTTGAGACTGGGGCATTACAGAATCCCTATTTATAGGACATCCATGTATCACCCTTCGGGGGCCTTTGCATGGAATCATAACATGACCTGGTTGGATCCTTGTGTATTGATTGGGGGTACAGGGGAGTAGAAATAGACATGTGAATACTATCCAAGTAGTGTAGCATCAGAATCTCCTATGCCATTTACATGTCTATATTATACTCTGACTCACTAGCCACTGTTAGTCTCTAGTTATAGTAGATATTTCTATTACAGTTCTCTCTCTGTTTACATACTGCACTTCTTTCAGTACCTGTATCTTACTTTACTGCATGATTATATTTTCTAACCTGCTATAAACTGTTGAGATGTACTGTGGTCGCTCCTGTCCTGACTGGACCTGTTGAAAATATTACAGAGGAGGAGGAGGAGGCCTGTGTGGATACCTTCTACGGGGCAGCCCTAAACGACACTTGCGAGCTGGACTCTCAGGAGGACCCAGCTCCAGCTGAGGACATTACCCCTATTGCCTAGACTAGCTTAGTTAGGCCTTATCTTATTTTATGTTGTCTTGAGACTGTTTAGCTAGACTTTATTTCTGTCTGGAGATTTCTGAGTTGTATATATTCCATATTCTGTAGCTGAGGTTGTACTCTGGATACTTGCTGGGATATTATCTTAGACTACTCTATCTTCTGTATTTCCTTGAGTTCTATATCATATCGTGCTTTCTTCTTCCTTAGTTGTGATTGAGTTCATTTACTGCTATGTCACCCCCATTCGGGGAGTATAAACTGTTTAGTATATTATTGCTAGATGTTGTGACCTAGGACAGCATTCTACCGCTGACACTGCAGCGTAGGCTGGACATACCCACGTCTCGTGCCCTTACTCTAGGGTGCGGGTCGTGACAAGAACAAGCCTAGTGTCTCAATCTCAAGCACGTAAGTACATGTCACAAGATAGTAGATCATCAGACATACAAAGTAAGGCATCACAAACATTACATATTCAGATGATCATGAAGCTAGTCATACAAAATGTGAGGACTAGCAAGAGTTTCAGTCATACATGATCAACCCTAGGATTTGTCAATCATGTTACAGCCCTTAGGCAGACATGAATATAAATTCAACACGAGCTAACACTTGCTCAGCGGCTAAACGCCTCAAAAGAATAATTTAAAATAGAGTGGGAGAGCAAAATAAAACCCACTCATTGCCAGGGTTACGTCTAGTGTTCACCATCTGGCTGGAAGGCTAGGAGATCCCCGAGAGCTACTACAAAATCTGGCCATACAAAACCAGCTGGGTCAGACCCCAGAAAGAGCAAGTGCCACAAGGGACGCTTCACTTAAGAACTAAAACCAGCATATTAACACATAAAGACATAATTGGTAACGAAAGACATGAGTTAGAAAAAATAGGGTGATAAACGATAAGATAACTAAAGGACTATTCCAGTGACCAAGTTACAACCCGTAAACTAAATAAGGACCGGAGTTGTAACCTTTCACCTGAACAGAACTTAGTCTCTAACCAATTATCGATAAAGCGAAGGATAAACAGTAACGTGCTGAAGTAACCATGTATTGGCCTTGTCTAGACAAGACAAGACTAGACTACATTAATCAATCACGGCTAAGCAACAAGTACGGCTTGATACCTTTAACTAACTAGGGTTATCACAAGCCTAGTTACTAACAAGATGCAATGAGATATTCCAACAGCCACAAGCCCTGCAGACTTAATCCAGGTTATCCAGTTGCAAGTTGAGAGAGTTGGATTAGGTGACTTGGGGGTGCAACATATGACAGTGTGCTGAAAATGTACCATAATCGACGGCAGACTACAAGTCCAATTAAAGTGCCCAGATAACGAGATTGCATGTAGCTGGGAAATCTCTTTATGAACTACTTGATCAATCTAGTTATTACCCTAGTCAGATTCAGTATGAATCCCTGACCGTGGTAATCAGGAATCCATGCCTAGGTATGATGCAAGACGAGACATGTAGCTTGTACAGGCACAAATCAACCACGGTGTCAAGACAAGAGTTACTTAGCAAGTCCAGGTAGCTGTCGCAACAGCGTTCAAGATTATCATGTCATGTCAGATTACTTATCATGTCAAGAGTGCGTCACAACGGACCACTATCAAGAATTTTTATGTCAAGGTTGCTTGTCAAGAGTGCGCCACGACGGGCCAATATCGTGTTCTATCCCTACATTATCATGAATGAGAGAAACTTGCATAAAATAGCTAGTAACATATTCTTGAAACCAAGAAAAAGATCTACAACTTTCATGTTGAGAGTTGAAAGAAATTCTGGCCACAATTCAGCCGAATAGGATATAAAACAGTCAAAAACAGCCAAAATAGGCAATATGCGGCCAGGAACTATACATCTATGCGGACTGGCACTATGCGGCTAGGCACTATGCAGCTATGCAGACTGGCACTATACAGCTATACGGACTGGCACTATGCAGCCAGGCACTATGCACCTATGCGGCCAGGTACTATGCATTTATGCAGACTGGTACTATACGGCCAGGCACTATACAGCTATGTGGACTGGCACTATGTCCAAGCACTATGCAGCTATGTGGACTGGTACTATACGGCCATGCATTATGCATCTATGCGGACTGGCACTATGCGGCCAGATACTATGCAACTATGTGGCCAGGCACTATGCACCTATGCGGATTTGTACTATGCGATCAGACACTATGCATTTATGCAGACTGGCACTATACGGTCAGGCACTATGCAACTATACGAACTGGCACTATGCGGCCAGGTACTATGCATCTATGAGGACTGGCACTATGCGACCAGGTACTATACATCTATACGGACTGGCACTATGCAGCTAGGCACTATGCATCTATGCGGACTGACACTATGCGGCCAGGCACTATGCAGCTATGCGGACTGGCACTATGCGGCCATGTAGAATCAAATTCTCTACCACATGGAACACTTAGTTTTTGAAAACAAGTAAGTTTTTGGCCATAACTTCCTCAAAACAAGTCGAAATCTAACTTTTCAAAGCTCAAAATTATGTAGAATCAAATTCTCTACCACATGGAACACTTAGTTTTTGAAAACAAGTAAGTTTGATAGATCAAAATCCAAAAAAATTGAAAATAGCACAAACTTAGATCTACAAGAAAATATCCACCAAATTAAAAAATGTCAAGTTCTAAAGTGTCATAGAATCATGTAAGAAAGACAATGGAACAAATAGAATTAGGTTCCTCCATGAAACAAGTTGCACTTGCCTAGGATTTCTTGGTAGGTGGAGAGAGTTATGAGGAAGAAGAAGAAGTAATGAAGTAAAGAAAGAAAGTAGTTGGGGGTTTATAAAGAGAGGGAATGGTTCAACATGTGGAACCAACCATCAAAATAAACCAAACCAAACCAAGCCATCCAAAATAAGTCAAGTTGGACCAAACCAACCCAAGGTCAACCCTAGTTAAGATACATCAAGGCAAGCCATAAAGAAATACGGAAATACAGTAAATAATATACGGGTCGAAATCCGTACATGTACACTGGTAATATGTATAACGAAAAATGGGAGTGACAACTCTACCCACCTTAAAAGAATTCTGTCCTCGGAATTTAATCAAGAAGCTAGAGATTTCAGGGCAGGCTATATTAATCATAAACAAGCTACGACTAGCAGTCAATCAAGCAATTATTCATGCAAGCAAGGAATTAAGAGCATAAGGCATAAGGAAAATATTATACCATATGAGTCAAATATGTGTTGATATCGCGAGCGGATATCATCCTCACGCTCCCACGTTGACTCACCCAAAGAGTGATGACCCCAAGCAACACAGACAAGACTAATAATCTTTTTCTTGAGTATCTTCTCTCTCCGGTCCAATATGGATACGGGTCTTTTCTCATATAAAAGGTTGGTACCAACAACCAATTCCGAATGATCAAGGATATGACTCAAATCTGGGATGTACCATCGCAATTGGGATACATGGAACACGTCATGTACCTCACGTAACGACGGCGAAAGAGCGAGACGATATGACACATCACCTACTCGCTCGAGAATGTCAAACGACCCCATATACATAGGACTAAGCTTTTACCGTATGTCGAATCGAATGATGCCACGGGTAGGCGAGATCTTAAAGAAGACGTGGTCGCCGGTAGAAAACTCAAGAGGGCGCCGATGAGAATCGGCCCAATTGGCGCTGACGATCTTGTATAGCTCGAAGATGATATCTAAATTGCATGACCACCTTGATAGTCTGTGTAACCATCTTTAGACCAAGCATCTGCCTTTTGCCTACATCATTCCAGGCTAAAGGTGATCTGCACTTTCTGTCATACAGTACCTCAAATGGTGCCATCTGGATACTGGCCTGGAAACTATTATTATAGGAGATCTCAACTAGATGCAGGTGATCTTCCCACGAACCACCAAAGTCAAGCGTACAAGACCTTAACATATCTTTAAGACTAGGATCGTGCGCTCCGACTGACCATCTGTCTGCGGATGATAAGCTGAACTAAACTTGAGACGAGTCCCCAAGCTCTCTTGAAGACTCCGCCAAAAGTGCGATGTAAATCTTGAATCTATGTCTGATATAATACTAACTGGCACTTCCTGCAATCTGACAATCTGCCTGAGGTACATCTCTGCCAGTTGATCCGTCGACTGACTAACTCTGAAGAAAAGAAAATGAGCTACCTTCGTGAGACGATCAACGATAACCCATATAGCATCCCTGCCAGCCGGGAATTTACGTAACCCAGTTACAAAGTCCATGGTTATATGCTCCCACTTCCACTCCGGGATCGATAACGGTTGAAGAAGTCAAGCTGGTCTCTGATGTTCAGCTTTAACTTGTTGGCAAACTAAACATCGGAAGACAAACCGGACTATCTCCCTCTTCATGCTATTCTACCAGAAATACTGATAGATGTCTCGGTACATTTTTGTACCATCGGGATAAATTAAATACTGAGAACTGTGAGCCTCTGCCAAGATCTCCTATCTGATATCACCACTGGGTACACAAAGATGCCTTCTATGATGGATTGTACCATCTTCGTGAATGCATAACACGCGTCTTCATCTTGCTTTATATTCTGCCCTGAGCCGCTGTAGCTTAGAATCTGCTGATTGCGCCATCTTGATCCTCTCAACTATGCTGGATTGAACTTGCATACTGGCCATCAATGCCACATTGGTAGGAAGAACTATCTTTATCCCCATCTTCTGAAGGTCTGCTAATAACTCTGGCTGTGCTGTTAGAAAATAAACTCCAGCTCTTCTGCTCAATGCATCTGCTACTACGTGGTCTTCCCAGGATGATACTACAGGTTAATGTCATAATCCATAAGTATCTCTAGCCATCTTCTCTGATGCATGTTGAGATCCTTCTGGGTAAACACATACTTAAGACACTTGTGGTCGATGAAAATCTCCACCCGATCTCCATACAGGTAATGTCTCCATAGCTTAAGTGCGAAAACTACCGCTGCTAACTCCAAGTCGTGGGTTGGATAACTCTTCTCATGATCATGAAGCTGACGTGACGCATAAGCTACTACCTTACCATGCTGCATCAAGACACATCCTAATCCCTTGTCGGAAGCGTCACAATAGACTGAAAATCCTCCAATCCCATCAGAAAGCGTAAGAATGGGTGCCGTCATCAAGCCTCGCTTCAAATTCTCAAATGAACTCTGACACTCTGCTGTCTAAACAAACTGCACATTCATGCGGATCAACTGAGTCAAGGGCACTAAAATCCGAGCGAAGTTTGATATAAATCGCCAGTAATAGCCAGCCAATCCTAGGAAACTGCGAACCTCTGCGATGGTACTGGGTACTGGCCATGTCTCTATAGCCATTATCTTCTGGGGGTCCACTTCCACTCCACCTCTGGTGGTGATGTAACCCAAGTACGATATGCGGTCAAGCCAAAACTCGTACTTACTGAACTTCGTGTACAACTGGTGCTCTCTGAGAATCTCAAGGACCATTCGGAGATGCTGTTCATGCTCCGCTTCACACTTACTATAGACCAAGATGTCGTCTATAAACACTATCACAAACTGATCCAAATAAGGCATGAATATATGATTCATGAGGTCCATGAATACGGCTGGTACATTGGTCGCTCCAAATGGCATAACAAGGAACTCCCAATGCCCATATCTTGATCTGAATGCTGTCTTCTGGATGTCTTGCTATCTAACTCTGATCTGATAGTACACTGACCGTAAGTCAATCTTCGAGAATACTGTCGCTCTCCTGAGATGATCAAATAAGTCATCTATCCTTGGTAGAGGATATATGTTCTTGATTGTTACAGAGTTTAAGGTACGATAATCAATACATAATCTTGACGTGCCATCTTTCTTTTTCACAAGAAGTATCGGGGCTCCCCAAGGTGATCCACTAGCACGAATGAATCCCTTGGTTCTAAGTTCTTCAATCATCTTGTACAAGATCTCTAACTCTGAAGATGCCATTCTGTAGACTCTCTCTGACACTAGTGTCGTCCCTGTAAGCAAATCAATGGTGAACTCTATCTCTTTCTCTGGAGGCATGCCTGGAAGCTCTTTGAAAAATATATCAGGAAACTCTTCTACTACTCTGGGAAACTGAACTGCTACTGCTACTGCCATCCGCAAGACTGGTTGAGAAGGTTCTACTTCGCCTCTGGAAAATAAAAACTCTGGTTTGTCTGGAATACCAAAAATAATTATGCCAATATGGTAGTCAATTCTTGCGTATTGATCCTTCAACCAATCCATTCCTAGGACCACATCATAGTCGGCCATCGAAAATTCTATTAATATAGCAGGAAACTCTCTACCGCTAACTACGATTCGATACGAGGAATAGACTCTATCTACTCTCACAATACTGTTACCAGTAAGTATATTGAGCCTTACTGATAATGACTCGGGCTCCAGTCCTATCTGTGTGACGAATCGTGCAGACATAAATGAATGTGATGCACCTGAATCAAATAATACAATCAAATAATACTGATGCTGGAAAAGAGTTGACAAAAATGGTACCTGCCACTACCTCACCTAATGCCAATTCTTTTTCTATTGTCAGAGCCAAAGCCTGACCTTATCCTCTTGGTGCTGGTCCCTCTGCTGGTGACCTCTCTGCCTGTTCTGAATCTGAACTTAGGTATACTGTTGAGCCTGAGGCAACAATGGCCTCGGAGGCTGGTACTGTTGCTGCACTGGTGCTGGACCCCTAACCGATGGACTGGCTAGGTTTGATGACGATAAACTAGCTCTATTCGGATATGACCCTATCTTGTGGTACGGTGCCCCACAAGCCAAGCACAATCCCTGTGCTCTGCGACACTCTGATACTACATGTCCGGGCTTCCCACAATGAGTGCAGCCCATTGCGGAAGACTACTTCTGCTTCTGTTGCTGAGAATACATCGACGTCGAGTGCTGAACCGACGAAACTGTGGTCTCCCTCCTAGGATCTCCAATAATCAAAGCCCTAGCTGCCGGGGCTGGTGCTGATGACTAGGACATCTGTCCATGGGACCTCTTCCGTCCTCCGCTTCTATCTACAATCCTCTGCAAAGTATATTCATTTCTCTTCGCTGCTCGTAAGACGGCATCAAACGTCTGGTGCACAAACTGCTCCACTGATATAGTGATCTCTAGGTGGAGTCCTGCTAGAATCGCTGGGCTCGGTCCAATTCGGTTGTCACCAAGGTGGGAGCAAACCGACTAAGCCTAGAAAATTCGGTCGCATATCCATCGACCGTCCTTCCCATCTGCTTAAGATTTGTGAATCTCGTCTGCAGATCATAGCGAGCTACTGCGTCAAAATACTTTATCTGGAACTTGTTGCTGAATATTACCCATAAGACAGGCGTTGCCAAATACACTGCTAGCATCGCCCACCAGGTGCGGGCTAAGTCCAATAATTACAATGCACAACGGCCACCTTCTCATCCTCAGGAATCCTAGCTGCTTCCATGATAACCTCTGTGTCCTGAAGCCATGCATCAGCAGCAATAGCATCTTCAGTTCTGTTAAAGAAATGAGGGTTCAGGGGCTTAAAGTTGTTGGCTGCATTGTTCCCTTGATAACCAACTCTGCCCAAAGCATCTTGTACTGTCTGGTACAGGGCATGCCTCGACGATCTTATGACGAAGCAATTCTCGGATGAGCCCTACCAGGACTCCATTGTCAGACTCTGCAGGCTGGACTGGCTGCACCGGTGGCTCTTGACCCCCGAAAGGCATGACTCTGGAGGCTACCCCTGAGTGCTGGGCTTGGTCCCTAGGTTGTTGCTGGTTCACTGGAGGTGCTCCGCTGGGCTGATCGGCATGACCAGGAACAATGCCACTGAAGAAATGACATGGAAAACAATAAGGACCAAGATAGATCGAGGATATAAGCATGTGATCAGGTCAAGATTTCAGAAAGATTAGGAGACACGAGTAGAGATCAAGGGCGAGTGCTGATTGAGGCATCTATTTGGAAAAACCTCCACACATCTTGATTTACAAGACCTGTATGGGCCACCACTTAAACCGTGTCACGCCCCAGAACCAGAATACTGGAGAGCGGAGGATAGACACAGTCAGCTACGTATATAGAAGTGTAATCCACCTCGACATACGGTCACAACTGTCTAGATGCATGAGGGTTTATTTATAAGCCATTAGTCTTTTATGGTCAAGAACAAGCCTAGTGTCTCAATCTCAAGCAAGTAAGTACATGTCACAAGATAGTAGATCATCAGACATACAAAGTAAGGCGTCCCAAACATTACATATTCAAATGATCATGAAGCTAGTCATACAAAATGTGAGGACTAGCAAGAGTTTCAGTCATACATGATCAACCCTAGGATTTGTCAATCATGTTACAGCTCTTAGGCAGACAGAAATGTAAATTCAACACGAGCTAACACTTGCCCGATGGCTAAACGACTTAAAAGAATAATTTACAATAGAGTGGAAGAGCAAAATAAAACCCACTCGTTGCCAGGGTTGCGTCTAGTGTTCACCATCTAGCTGGTAGGCTGGGAGATCCTCGGAAGCTACTCCAAAATCTGGCC
Organism: Iris pallida; assembly: GCA_029216955.1. Lineage (NCBI taxonomy): Eukaryota > Viridiplantae > Streptophyta > Magnoliopsida > Asparagales > Iridaceae > Iris > Iris pallida. The sequence goes on from JANAVB010003000.1 coordinate 7,462,242, forward strand.
ATACAAAACCAGCTGGGTCAGACCCCAAAAAGAGCAAGTGCCATAAGGAAGCCTTCACTTAAGAACTAAAACCACCATATTAGCACATAAAGATATAATTGATAACGAAAGACATGAGTTAGAGAAAACAGGGTGATAAACGATAATATAACTAAAGGACTACTCCGGTGACCAAGTTACAACCCGTAAACTAAACAAGGACCGGGGTTGTAACCCTTCACCTGAACAGAACTTAGTCTCTAACCAATTATCGATAAAGCGAAGCATAAACAGTAATATGCTGAAGTAACCATGTACTGGCCTTGTATAGACAAGACTAGACTAGACTCCATTCATTAATCATGGCCAAGCAACAAGTACGGCTTGATACTTTTAACTAACTAGGGTTATCACAAGCCTAGTTACTAACAAGATGCAACGAGATGTTCCAACAGCCACAAGCCCTGCAGACTTAATCCAGGTTACCAGTTGCAAGTTGAGAGAGTTGGATTAGGTGACTTAGGGGTGCAACATATGACAATGTACTAGAAATGTGCCCTACTCGATGCAGGCAATAAGTCTAATTAAAGCGCCCAGATAATGGGACTGCCTATAGCTGGAAAATCTCTTTATGAACTACTTGATCAATCTAGTTATTACCCTAGTCAGATTCAGTATGAATCCCTGACCGCGGTAATCAAGAATCTATGTCCTAGGCATGATGAAAGACGAGACATGTAGCTTGTACATGCACAACCAAGATAATCAACCACGGTGTCAAGACAAGAGTTACTTAGCAAGGCCAGGTAACTGTCGCAACAGCGTTCAAGATTATCATGTCATGTCAGGTTACCTATCATGTTAAGAGTGCGTCACAACGGACCACTATCAAGAATTTTCATGTCAAGGTTGCTTGTCAAGAGTGCGCCACGACGGGCCACTATCATGTTCTATCCCTACATTATCATGAATGAGAGAAACTTACATAAAATAGCTAGTAACATATTCTTGAAGCCAAGGAAAAGATCTACAACTTTCATGTTGGGAGTTGGGAGAAATTTTGGCCACAATTCAGCCGAATAGGGCATAAAATAGCCAAAAAAAAGCCAAAATAGGCACTATACGACCAGGCACTATACATCTATGCGGACTGATACTATACGGCCAGACACTATGTAGCTATGCGAACTGGCACTATACGACCAGGCACTATGCAGCTATACGAACTGGCACTATACAGCCATGCACTATGCCCCTATAAGGACTGGCACTATACGGCTAGGCACTATGCATCTATGCGGACTAGCACTATACGACCATGCACTATGCAGCTATGCGGACTGGCACTATGCGGCCAAGTACTATACAGCTATACGGACTGGCACTATACGGCCAGGCACTATGCAGCTATGCGGACTGGCACTATGCGGACATGCACTATTTATCGTCCCTGTCAGAACCAGGGCAGATGAACATCGAAGATGTCCAAAACTTACTTTGGCCATAACTTTCTCAAAACAAGTCGAAATCTAACTTTTCAAATATCAAAATTATGTAGAATCAAATTATCTACCACATGGAATAATTAGTTTTCGAAAACAAGTAAGTTTGATAAATCAAAACCCAAAAAAAACAAAAAATGACACAAACTTAGATCTACAAGAAAATATCCACCAAATTGAAATATGCTAAGTTCTAAAGTGTCATAAAATCATGTAAGAAAGATAATAGAACAAATAGAATTAGGTTCCTCCATGAAGCAAGTTGCACTTGCCTAGGGTTTCTTGGTAGGTGGAGAGAGTTATGAGGAAGAAGATGTAATGAAGAGTAAAGGAAGAGAGAAAGTAGTTGGGGGTTTATAAAGAGAGGGAATGGTTCAACATGTGGAACCAACCATCAAAATAAACTAAATCAGGCCATCCAAAGCAAGTCAAGTTGGACCAAACCAACCCAAGGTCAACCCTAGTCAAGATACATCAAGTCAGGCCATAAAGAAATACGAAAATACACTAAATAATATACGATTCGAAATCCATACGTGTACACTGGAAATACGTATAATGGAAAATGGGAGTGACACAACTTTTCTTCTCCCAAGCCACGGGACGAATGATCGAGTGTCATTTTGAAAGCACATCGTGCAACATTTCTAAGCCGACCGTGGGATCTTTCCATATTCTAACTCAATCCGACCCGACTTGAGATTATTCTTTTAGCTATGTGGATTCACTTCTTTTATTATCTAGCCTACTTGTGCATTTGAAAACTTTTATTTTATTAGTGTGAAGGCCAAGCTGAGGCAAGTTCACTGAAGTCACCCACCTAAGCGAGGAGTTGCCTTGACCGAGTAAGAGTTCGAGCAAGCCATTGTATGGCTAAGTCTGGACGTCGTTGGCATTTTGATTCCTCTGATTGAGCTGAGTGAGATGGGACATTACATTATACACCACTCAGAAAAAGTTTCGTCCTTGAAACTTACTGTGTACATACTTCTCGACACACTCCGCATATGCGTTTCTTTAATTTGAGCCACGCTCGTATTTATTTTTTACCTCGAACAACTATATCTCAACTGGGGATAACTTATACTTATCGCGCACACAGGCAACTTAGTTCTAGGACAAACCATTTGATCAATAAACATTAAAGTTTATTTGAATCCAACGATCGTACTACCATCAATACTTTATTTGCAACACACGATTTTAAAATTCTCGACACCATTCCCATTCCTTTAATCTTACTTATATTTAAGGTATCACTTAGTTGGATTTTACACATATTCTAGACCTCTCCAAAATATATGCATTTCAGCCAAGCCTCGTAATAGAGAATTTGCCATCACCACTCGAGTTGGATCGTACACATATTCAAGCGTCCTTAAAATTTATGCATTTCAGCTAAGACTCGCGAGTTGTGTCTCTATAATTTGAACCATTTATTCACCAATGCCAATATCCAATCTCTCCGCACAGGGACGCCTGCCTAACCGCAAGGCTATCTTCACTAGGCTAAAATCAATCGTCAGTATTAGAATCATAGTTCCTAAACAACAATATCAATACTGACCCCAATCCTAAGGTCAAACCAAATTTGATAATACGGGGCTTTCTACCCAAGCTTGCATCACTCCGATTTTTAAACTTCGAGCATAGATTTCTCCTATTCGTATTCTCAGAGTTCAATCCAGGGGTCCGAGTACGTAGACATGCCAGGTGTATACATATGAAATACATGGACCTCGTATGTATACATAAGCTGTAAATGTAGTAATCCAAGACAACTAAATCTCATCCACAATGAAAGGAATAATAATATAGAAATCAACTTGAATATTTATGATACAATCGTTGGGCGGAGACAAAGTCCACTACCAACTAATTTAAATAGAGAAGAAATATACAAAGAAAGTGATTGGTCGAGCGAAGCAACGACAAGTCCAAAAGCTGTCATCACGAAGGAAGGAATGGCCTTAGCTAGAGCACCTGCAAGAAATCACGAAAACACACACCTGGAGAGATCACCAGGTCCTCAGAGGGACGTAACAAGACACATAATATCATGCCAATAAACTGAATAATAAAGCTCAACAGAAAAGTATGCATGAGTAAAGGTTCCTAACCATTCTATGTGGATTTCAATTTAGAGGACAACGTTCTACGCAGGGGCTGTCTCAAGCAAGTAATAAAGAGTGGCCAACAAGTAGCGCTCATCCGAGACACTATCGGCCGGGTAACACGTAGTGCTCATCCGAGACACTATCTCCCAAATGTGTAAAATAAAAGTAGCCCATATGCTAGTAGCTGTCCCCTCCCCCCAATGATACTATACGTGTGTCGTAACCATGACACACAAACACGTGTCGTTTCCACCACACTATTTTAATATAGATAACTGTCAAGTCTTCTAATCATGCATCTATTGACAGTTATTCCTACGCATGCATATGGGGGATCAGTCCACACGCAAGTGACCTCTATATGATACTCACAACTCTCACACATAACTCGTGTATAATCGTAGCAAGTCAATGAGACACACTAAATTTGATGGTAGTCTCTTAACTCTAAGCCAATTTTATAAAATATAGTAATTTGCATCTACATATAATTTAGAAAGAAACAATCTTAAAAATAAACACAACATGCATGATATTGAGCAGGAAATTTTAAACAGTAAAGGCAAGGTGTCTTGCCTGAAGTTATGTGCAAAAAGGAATAATCCAGTAGCTCGAACCGGCAAAATAATCAAAGCAATAAAAGCCAAATCCCGCAGATGACTCCGGATGCTGCAACAAACATCACGAACGAGTTTGGAATAAAAGATATACCTAGAAAATGTCTGTCCAAAAGTTAAATTCTGGAATAGGGACAAAATCATAATTTCAGGCAAAACGATGTCCGCCGTTGGACCCGCTTTGCACCGAAATACGCGCCAGAACCTACGGTCACTAAAGTCGTCAAACTACATGTCTACAGATTTGTTTTGACAAGACGAACCCAACGGTATGTCCAATTTTGGATTTCGGTGGGCTGTACACAAAATCGTCCGTTGAGTGGGATTGTGGGCCCGCCAATAGCGTCCCGATCAACGGTCTCAGAATCGGACTAAACTTGGCTCACAGGACCAAAAAAATATTTTGAGTCCAATGGCGCAAGTTTCATCGCGATATGATGAGCGTGCACAAAGTTGTGACTTAATTTGCAAAGGGTCGATACGGGATATCTCGACGGATACGCACTGATTTCGTCGGGCACATGCAACAAAATCGGGTTTCGTCAGTTCCCACACGTCGACAACATCCATACGCGTCTTTCGATGCGTATAGTACGCGACCAAGTCGCCCGGTTTGTCAGAGCGCGCGCCGTATCGGGTGTTTTTTCACTTTTTGAAAACAGAATTTACAATTTTTTAGAAAACTTTAACAACATGTAACTTTTTACACACTAGATGAAAAATGAATCCAGAAGATGCCTTAAAATCTTGGTTATGTTGTCTTTGACTGCCTTCAATTATTTTTTATGAAAGTTTAATGGACAGCGAGAAAAGTGGCTGACAAGTAGATGTTTAGAATTGGTTTTTAACAGTCCAAAAAATCTGAATTTTTTGCTAACTTCGGTTCGATTTTTCGAACAAGCTAGATGGTTTTGTTAAAATCCATCTGAAGGATATCGAAGAGGGTTAAGTCTACTTTCCAGAATATTTTACGGATCGGAAATCGGAGTTACGAGCAAAAAGTTACGTCGTAGGGAAGTAGGGTACCTTGAGTGGAAAAACTGCTCCGTGGGTGACGAGGGGCTGACTTTCGATGCTCCGTTTGTCGTGCACACAACTCCGTTGCTGGTGAAACGAACTCGTAGGCGAAGAGGGTATGTTCTGCTGAAATTTTCGTTTTGGAAGTCTAGGATTTTGAGGTTTGTGGAGGAAGATGTATTTATAAACACTTGTGACAAAACCTAATATTAATAGGTTTAGAAATAAGTTGGATCGGGTTGGCGCATTAGCTTGCTGCTGAAGCAGCAAGCAAAGAAGGGGTGGGCCCGCCCATTTTATGGGGGTGGGTTTGTATTATTCTTTTTTTCTTTTTCTTTTTTTCCTTTTCTTTTCCTTTTTCTTTTTCTTTTCTTTTTCTTTTCTTATTCTTTAAATCTTTTATAGATAAAACTATATATATTCAAAAATCATTTAGATACAAATAACATTTTAAATATCACATATCCACATATTTAATATATTTAAATATATATATATATATATATATATATATATATATATATATATATATATATATATATATATATATATAAATATATATATATATATATATATATATATATATATATAAGCCGGGCGCTTGTAGCTCAAGTGGCTAGGCGCACCGGCACTTGGGGCATCGGACGGAGTTCGAGCCCCCACGGGGGCGGCTTGGTGGTTCGCCCACGGCCCCCGGGCCAAGCGGTGGCTGGGTGTCTTCGACACGGCCGCTAGGTTTTAAAAAAAATATATATATATATATATATATATATATATATATATATATATATATATATAAATTTATCTTACAATAAATCAATCTCAATAATAATAATAATAATATCTAAATAGAATGAACATATTTTAATCTCCATGAAATAACTTAAATTATAATAAAATAATAATAATCGTCCCAATGGGTGAACTTTACCGCTCACCCATGTGTGGGTCCAGAAAATTATACCATCTTGTAAAACATTATTTTATTAATAAAATATAAATTTTGTACCAAAAGTCAATAATATTCAACAAGTCTCAAAATTATTTAAAAATATTTGTACACACATGAAATATTCCTACATGGCCATCTTGGTCCCACCACATGCCTACATGGGCTTAAATTTGGTTCGGACCATGTTCGGGCTGAATTGGCCAAACCGGGTCATAAAAAAATAACTAAAACCATAAAATTTATAAATTCATTTTTAAGTCTAATAAAATAAATTTAAAATAAATTTTAAAAAAATAGAGGTTTTACATCCTACCCAACTTACAAGAATTTCGTCCTCGAAATTAAAAATAAGTAGGAATTGAAAAGGTCACATAGGTATATCGATGAGGAATCATTAAATCACAACGTTCAACAAAACATGAATTAGAAAATCATGATTTAGATAAATACAAAATAATCATGGATATGGCCAATTAATGCAAGAATAAAAATGATCAAGGGTTTTAAGTAGTTCAAGATAAAACACGTGTTTAAAGAATAGAAAAGAATCGAGTAGATTAAGGGAAAAAATAATTTAGAGACTTAAGAGTGATGGTTCCTTGAGAATAGTTGTATATTGGTCGTCCAGGTTGCGGGCATGATTAAGAGAACGATTTGAATCATCCTCAAGTATCAAGAATGATTAGAAGGTCGCGATAGTAGGTATGGAATCGACGAGTAGTTCAAAGCGAGGATATAGTCACCTTGGTTGGTCCATGGCTAACTATCTTGGCAATAGATGGTGGGACAACTAATGGCAATACTTTGAGTCTATCTATCAAGTACAGTGTCTGGTCTTTCTAAGGTAAGTAAAGCCCACAACAAAAGAGTTCAAAGACGATGCTATTCAGTACGAAATACGATGTTCATAGGCGACAGGAATAATTCAAATGAGAGTTGTCAATGCTGTCGCGGATGAGACTCTTAGGCAAGTTTACTATGTCTTCATCCACGTAGAATAATATGTGATAAGTGAACCAAAGTGCAATAGGTTGATCAGACCATCATGCACTGGTTCTGATTAGACAATATGTTAATGAGTGCACCCAATAAAATATGTCATGATCAAGTTTGATAACGAAATAAGCTTGCAAAATTGAAGCTACGTTAGCAGCGTGAGATAGTCAAAATATGAGCAAGGGAGGTACTGATGAAGGAAATTTTAAATAGTCCCAGATCTTTTAAAATCAAGGCTCGCCTGAAGTTTGGGCCTATACAGTTGTCCTAGTGTTTCTTCATTTATGGCTTGGTAGACTAGATAAGGTAGGGTCCTCTGAATTTATAGTCTAAGTGAACTTACCAATGTGGTTCACAAGGAAAAAGGTTTGTTAGGCGGTGAGGTATTCTACCCAACTTACAAGAGTTAAACTAATATTATCATGGGACAATGGGTCAAGCAATCAAGATAGAGTACAAATTTAAGCATTTAAGGAATTTAGTAGATCACAATCACATATCGGTCGAAAGAATTGAGTCGAGATGGAATCCCTATCCGTGGTCAAAAATATATCGGTATCATGGTAAAGATTATAGTATGACCATTTTGACCATAAGGTCATATCAAGAAATAGAGTACAAGGAGATGGGTTTTGGTGGGACATGATATATCTACATGAAGGTAGGCTCGTCTAGGTCTTACATATGAAATTTGTTGGGAGAAAAAGTTTAGTGTTGTACTCCAAATATACAAGTCACGGTAAGGGACGCCAAAAGATCTAAAATAGGAAGTGGGAGTTCACGAGGTGATAATTAATGCACAAAAATAAAGAAGATCAAGTTAAAGCATGAAATAAAATTAATTAGTGAATCCAGTAAAAATAATTTAGGATCATAGTTCTAGAGAGAAGATAGCCTCTTAAATGAATACAGTCAACGAACAATTAAATCATTATTCAAATTGCAAATGGGTTAGAAGGTCGCATTTAAAAGATCTAGAATTTGAAGGAAGGTTGAATAAGCCGAGGTGGAAATACAGTCACATAGCTGGGTAGATGACTAACAACACTTGTGTATATACTACTATCATGGTCATGAGTGACATGGCAATTAGTGTGGAGTACATCTATCTACTTAGAGCTATCTTGATGGCCTACCATTTAAAATTTAACTCCAGTTTCCCTCCAAAAAGTTTCAAAAAATAAACTTTCAAAAATAAACCACCAAAATTTGTATTCACTCCAAGCCGTTCAAATTCATCATAAAAATTTAAATCACTCTCATAAATCTCAATGCAAAATTTTATCACGTTACTACTAACCTTTTCCAAAATTTTACGTTTAAATTCAACTATTTAACTCAAGAGTTCATAATTTACGAATCCATAAAAATTTCACAATCAATCAAAAATTTAACACTCTAAGATTTTCAAATAACTCATAGTAAAACTCTTAGCATATTAAAAACAATCTCAAAAATTTAGCTCAATGCGCTCATCAATTTTAACTTCTATTTATGCTAAGTTATTCCAACAAAATCACAACTTTTAAATGGTAACTTCCTTTAATCAATCAAAATAATTTTCTATCACATCCTTCGAAATTCTCCCAAAAAAAATTTAATATTAGCAATCCCTCATTAAACTAAATTTTCAAATAATCTTATCAGTCAAAAATTATTATTTTTACCAAAATCTAAATAGATTTGTAAATCCTCAATCAAAGGACACAATTTAAAATAAGAAAAAAAATCAAAAATTATTTTCATAACTTTCAAATATTTTAAACCAAAATTCAGAAATCATTACTTCCACTTAAAATTCAAAATTTACTAAACACGAAATCGCAAGTTGTACAACTCAAATTTAAATAATTTCTATGGCTATTTTTTTTAAAGTTAAGATCATTTCCAAACCAAATTTATAACTATTCAAAGGTGTATAACTATAATCCAATAAATCATAAACATCAAAACTCGAATTCAAATAAATTTTATATTTGTTCAAAGATGTATATCTATCACCCAAAAATTATAAATATTACAATTCGATAAGCAAATCAATTTTATACTTGTGCAAAGAATTAAAACTATAACCCAATAAATCATAAATATCAAATCTCAAAAAGCCAATAAATTTCTTAAATCAATGGTATAAAGATTCTATCTCTTTTTTTCTGCAGTACCAATCCCATGGTGTTTACTATATTAGAAATCTCAAGATTAAAACCTTCCTTGGTAGTATCCTACTTTACAAATTACTAATCATTAAATCACACTCTTAAAAAAAAGCTTTTAACTCAATTAGTCTTAAATGTATTCCAATTGCCAATATAACCATTCTAGCCATGTGTTTAACCTATGAGCATATACTAGTGTAGTCATCTTCCTAGTTGATACTAAGCACGAAAATAAGAATCGATGGTAGATAGGAATCAAGCAAGATGCAGTTCAAGGAGGTCGAACAAGAGTTCGGAATTTGAAGTCAAGGAAAGAGATCAAGCTGTATGGATGAGATTCCTAGATTCTAATCCTATGTTGCAGGCTTACATCGGTATAATTACATAACCGAAGTGACAAACTCGACCTGCATGGGCCACCACAAAAACATGTAACGCTCCAGTCCCAAAATACGTAGGACCAAGTACGTAGACATGCCAGCTGTATACATACGAAATACATAGACCTCGTATGTATACATAAGCTATAAATGTAGTAATCCAAGACAACTAAATCTCATCCACAATGAAAGGAATAATAATATAGAAATCAACTTGAATTTTTATGATACAATCGTTGGGCGGAGACAAAGTCTACTACCAACTAATTTAAATAGAGAAGAAATATACAAAGAAAGTGATTGGTCGAGCGAAGCAATGACAAGTCCAAAAGTTGTCATCACGAAGGAAGGAATGGCCTTAGCTAGAGCACCTGCAAGAAATCACGAAAACACACACCTGGAGAGATCACCAAGTCCTCAGAGGGACGTAACAAGACACATAATATCATGCCAATAAACTGAATAATAAAGCTCAACAGAAAAGTATGCATGAGTAAAGGTTCCTAACCATTCTATGTGGATTTCAATTTAGAGGACAACGTTCTACGCAGGGGCTGTCTCAAGCAAGTAATAAAGAGTGGCCAACAAGTAGCGCTCATCCGAGACACTATGGGCCGGGTAACACGTAGCGCTCATCCGAGACACTATCTCCCAAATGTGTAAAATAAAAGTAGCCCCTACGCTAGTAGCTGTCCCCTCCCCCCAATGATACTATACGTGTGTCGTAACCATGACACACAAACACGTGTCGTTTCCACCACACTGTTTTAATATAGATAACTGCCAAGTCTTCTAATCACGCATCTATTGACAGTTATTCCTACGCATGCGCATAGGGGATCAGCCCATACGCAAGTGACCTCTATATGATACACACAACTCGTGTACAATCGTGACAAGTCAATAAGATACACTAAATTTGATGGTAGTCACTTGACTCTAAGCCAATTTTATAAAATATAGTAATTTGCATCTACATATAATTTAGAAAGAAACAATCTTGAAAATAAACACAACATGCATGATATTGAGCAGGAAATTTTAAAGAGTAAAGGCAAGGTGTCTTGCCTGAGGTTATGTGCAAAAAGGAATAATCCAGTAGCTCGAACCGGCAAAATAATCAAAGCAATAAAAGCCAAATCCCGCAGATGACTTCGGATGCTGCAACAAACATCACGAACGAGTTTGGAATAAAAGATATACCTAGGAAACGTCTGTCCAAAAGTTAAATTCTGAAACAGGGGCAAAATCGTAATTTTGGGTCAAAACGATGTCCGCCGTTGGACCCGCTTTGCACAGAAATACGTGCCAGAACCTACGGTCTCTAAAGTCGTCAAACTATATGTCTACGGATTTGTTTTGATGAGACGAACCCAACGGTATGTCCAATTTTGGATTCCGGTGGACTGTGCACAAAATCGTCCGTTGAGTGGGATTGTGGGGCCGCCAAAATAGCGTCCCGATCAACGGTCTCAGAATCAGACTAAACTTGGCTCACAGGACCAGAAAATTATTTTTAGTCCAATGGCGCAAGTTTCATCGCGATATGATGAGTGTGCACAAAGTTGTGACTTAATTTGCAAAGGGTCGATACGGGGTATCTCGACGGATACGCACTGATTTCGTCGAGCACATGCAACAAAATCGGGTTCCGTCAGTTCCCACACGTCGACAACATCCATACGCGCCTTTCTATGCATATAGTGCGCGACCACGTTGCCCGGTTTGTCGGAGCGCACGCCGTATCGGGTGTTTTTCCACTTTTTGAAAACAGAATTTACAATTTTTTGGAAAACTTTAACAACGTGTAAATTTTTACACACTAGATGAAAAGTGAATCCAGAAGATGCGTTACAATCTTGGTTATGTTGTCTTTGACTGCCTTCAATTAGTTTTTACGAAAGTTTAATGGACAGCGAGAAAAGTGGCTGACAAGTAGATGTTTAGAATTGGTTTTTAACAGTCCAGAAAATCTGAATTTTTTGCTAACTTCGATTCGATTTTTCGAATAAGCTAGATGGTTTTGTTAAAATCCATCTGAAGGATATCGAAGAGGGTTAAGTCTACTTTCCAGAACATTTTACGGATCGGAAATCGGAGTTACGAGCAAAAAGTTACGTCATAGGGAAGTAGGGTACCTTGAGTGGGAAAACTGCTCCGTGGGTGACGAGGGGCTGACTTTCGATACTCCGTTCGTCGTGCACACAACTCCGTTGCTGGTGAAACGAACTCGTAGGCGAAGAGGGTATGTTCTGCTGAAATTTTCGTTTTGGAAGTCTAGGCTTTTGAGGTTTGTGGAGGAAGATGTATTTATAAACACTTGTGACAAAACCTAATATTAATAGGTTTAGAAATAAGTTGGATCGGGTTGGCGCATTAGCTTGCTGCTGAAGCAGCAAGCAAAGAAGGGGTGGGCCCGCCCACTTTATGTGGGTGGGTTTGTAGTTTTTTTCTTTTTTTTTTCTTTTTTTCCTTTTCTTTTCCTTTTCCTTTTTCTTTTCTTTTTCTTTTCTTATTCTTTAAATCTTTTATAGATAAAACTATATATATTCAAAAATCATTTAAATACAAATAACATTTTAAATATCACATATCCACATATTTAATATATTTAAATATATATATATATATATATATATATATATATATATATATATATATATATATATATATATATATATATATATATATATATATATATAAATTCATCTTACAATAAATCAATCTCAATAATAATAATAATAATATCTAAATAGAATGAACATATTTTAATCTCCATGAAATAACTTAAATTATAATAAAATAATAATAATCGTCCCAATGGGTGAACTTTATCGCTCACCCATGTGTGGGTCCAGAAAATTATACCATCTTGTAAAATATTATTTTATTAATAAAATATAAATTTCGTACCAAAAGTCAATAATATTCAACAAGTCTCAAAATTATTTAAAAATATTTGTACACACATGAAATATTCCTACATGGCAATCTTGTTCCAACCACATGCCTACATGGGCTTAAATTTGATTCGGGCCATGTTCGGGCTGAATTGGCCAAACTGGGTCATAAAAAAATAACTAAAACCATAAAATTTATAAATTTATTTTTAAGTCTAATAAAATAATTTTAAAATAAATTTTAAAAAAATAGGAGTTTTACAACATGGGCTTGTGCATGATTTGGGTCCAGTCCGGACTAGTTGAGTACAACTGAATTTCCTAAAAGTCATAATATTAATAAATAACTAATTAATTCTTTATAGGGGTCAAGTCACAATTTTGAATGGTTTTTCTAGTTAGAATACCCATATGGCTTGGCCTTTCCTACCATGGCTAAAACACTTAGTCAAAGCATGCAAGTACACTATCTGTGCCAAGATTCTTGATCATCTTGTGCTTCAAATCTTAGTCATGACTAAGGTCTTCTATCGTAATAACTATTTATTTAAATATTTATAAAATTCCAAAAAATCACCATTTAATTCAAAACAAATAATAATAAAAATATTTTCAAAAAAATTTCAGGAAAAGGGGTTACAAATCTACCCACCTTAAAAATAAATTCGTCCTCAAATTTAAAAAAAATGATCAATAATTAAGATGGCACTCCAAGCTAACTAGTAAATCTCCTTGGACACTAGCAATCAACGTGAATCCTCGAATATACTACTCTATTATGTGAATTGCGACTAGTCGGTTGATAAATAATTATAATGCTATCAACACATATTGCTACCACTATCCATGAATTACTACTATTGCATGATTTTTTTATATATGGTGACACCATATCTTCCAAGGTCATATAATTTAAATTTAACATGTACTCCGAAATATATATTTTTCCAACAAATTATAGTTAACCTTATCATTATTATTTTTTAAATATTGACCACCCAAAATAAAATTGCTTCCTCAGAAGGTCTACCCACCTTCGATACAACCCCTCTATTATAAACTTAAGATCATACCATACTCAAGATTATACCATCTAACAGAAATTGCCTCAAGTTTAAATCGAATCCAATGTCCTCAAAATTATATATCTCGCATAATCTACTTAAATTTCTCCAATATTTATCCTCAATATATCATAGCCCATATTACTTTAATTAAATTTCTCGATACATAATCAACCACAATTTTTACCCACCTTAAGTCATACCTACTCCATCAAAACTTTAAATTCTCGCAAGATTTTATCTTCCAAAATAAATTCAAAATTTATCTACCAGTTATCATCCTAAAAAAACTTTCAATAATACTACAATCCTATGACATATAGTATCCCTACCACCCCATCTTATCTACCAAGGCAATCATAAACTAATTATGCAAAGTACATAAGGATATTTAGTAACCAAATTTCTAACTTTCCATCAGGCACGATCGTTCATCTCTCCGAAATAGGGAAGATGAGAAACGATAATAAGAAATTCAAGAAGAGTATGATCGAGTTCGAATATTGTAAGCCCCCTGAATTTAGGGTTATTTTTTTTAATTTTCTAAATCAATTATTTGCAATAGATATTATTATTTGATTATTATTTTATTTAATGTTCATTTTCGTGACTTAGACTTCTGGAGCGTCAAGGATGTCAATATCTGGAAACTCTCTTCATGAGTTTGTAGTAGACAAGATTATCTTTGTTTGCAAAAACAAAAGTATGAAACTTTATTGATACAAACTTTGTAAAGATTACAAGAATTCTGGAAAAGTACAACTGTAGGAATCCAATCTAGAAGACGATTGCTTTATTCCTTGGACGATGTAAACTTTGAAGACGGTAGCCTCTGAAGTTGACTTGAAGGCAAAAGCCTCGGAGAATTGAAGGCAAAAGCCTCGGAAGAATGCAGCAGCACTTGGGCAAGAACTCCTGGACTCTCTGATAATTCTGATCTGTGATCTCTGATCCCCTTGAATGGAGACTTGAAACTCTATTTATAGAGTTCTGGAAATAACTAACTTTTAGTTATTCTGGACTGCGCATGATGGATTGCGCATGAATTGGATTGCGCAACAGTGAACTGCGCAGGCAGTTATCTGATCATGGGCCAACTGTCTGGGACACATGGCATCATTTGATTGAAATGTGCATGATCGTGCATAGATGATTGCCACGTAATGAGCAATTGATGGTATGAATGCCACGTATATGTTGTCAGTTGTGTTGATAGAGCGCACAATCTGAATTGTGCTGGATTTGGATTGCGCAGAAATAGACTGCGCAGGCATAGATTGTGCCATTATGGATTGTACATCAGATAGGCTGACCGATTACGCTGCCAGCTGTCCTCGAGCGCCGTGCTGTACGATTAAACAAACAGTCGTCTCGTTCTCCGTGCTGTCAGCTGTCAAAAGATTTTATTGTGTCAGGTAATGATGATGATTTGCCACGTCAGCCTGTGCGCTTGAGAGTGTGTGCAGTCTAGTATACGCAATCTGTATACTGTACAATCTAATGTCTGCGCAGTTCATTTGAAAGATGCATTTCTTGATCTTCATGACTTTGTTGATGTGTGCAACTTGATTTTTTAGGACCTACAAGACCCCCTTCAAAGTTTTCAAAAGTTAAACTTTTTCAAAATTTTGAAATACTTTGAATTTTGAAATTTCAATCAAATTGCGCATGAATTGAGCTGTCTGCGCAATCGGATAGATCAGTCCGACTTTGTCGGCGCAATCTGAGGCAGCCGTTACTCTTCGAAAAACTATAAATAGTTCTCTTTGATATTCATTTCATTCTTTACTTTGTTTTCGTGATCTGAGAGAGAAGTCTCGAGCTATTCCTTCCTTTCCTCTTCGTCGAATCTTCATGGCTCCCAAGCGATCCTCCGCCGCTGCCAAGGGCAAGGCCCTCGCCGAGTCTTCGGCTAGGGCTGCGCGACGTCCTTCTCGCCACGAGACTGTGCATCTCGCGTTGCAAGGTAGATGACCCAATCAAAAACTCTCTTTTGGGTTTTTGATTTCACTGTTCTTTAGAATCCATCTCTTTTTAGAGATGTGATCATACTGCGCCACCCTTTTTAGGGTTTTGGTTGCACAAAATATTTATTCTTCATTTTTATGAAGAATAATTTCTTGCACAATCAGTTGAACTGCGCTGACAAAAATTAGCACAATCTGCTGATTTGCGTAGGATTTCCAGCGCAATCTGATGCTGGCACAAACTGTTTGTTGTGCAATCGAATGGTTGCACAATCTGATGGTTGCGCAATCTGATGGTTGCGCAGTCTAATGATAGCACCATTGATTTTTCCTTGTGCTGAATTTTTATTTTCTCTGATTGATGCAGTTAATACCAGAGAAGATCCGGGATATAAGAACTTTGTAGGGACTCTTTCAGAATCAGAATATAAAGAGGACCTGTCTCATGTGCACTATCCACAGTACGATCTGCCAGCTTCCCGTCAGGCTATCTTGGTGGCCCAAGATAATGAAACTCTGTTATGTCTGATGAATGGGCAACCTTTGGAGTCAGTAGATGCCATCATTCATAAGAAGCCCCTATTTCTGTTTGGCGAGGCTTTTGAGAAGAGCTCTCAGCCGAGACCACGGATGGAGGAATGGATTGTCCATCAAGAAGAAAGGACAATCTCGATACCAGATATCTCCCGCTGCCTCCCCTTATCTCGATATGCTCATGCAAGCTATCCGAAGAAAATGGAATAGAATCTCACACCTTTTCAGGATGCCCGTCCAGGAAAGATTTATGTGAAGAAGGGGTCTGATAAGAAAGACATGTTCTACAGCTCTTCAGAACGATACAGTGTCTTGCTCAGAGGTTTGAAGCCCGGTTGTATTTCGCCAGAAAATTCTTCTTTGTTATTGCCTGTGAGAGTTCCAATATTCGCGAATGAGTTCGCGAAGGTTAAAGGCAGGTATCCAGATCAAGACCTCAGATTAACTGGACTGGTGAATCCAGACTTTAAGAGATGGAATTGTATAGCAAACTAGATTTTGACTAAGTTTGAAGACAAACTTCAACAGATCAACTTGTATCAAGCAGTGCATGCCACTGTTTATGGTTTTGCTCCCAATTCGCATCTATTCCTGGCTCTAGCAGAGAGATACAATTACAAGACAGGGACTTTTATGACTCCCTGCGGAGAGATAGGGTTTGCCCTTCACGAGATGCAGTACATCTCTTACTTGCCGATGGGAGATGCCCCGTATGAGGAATTTGTCCCAACTAATGGTGAATTGGACAAACTTCGAAAAGAGAACGTAGAGATGGTAGCAGTCTTCGAAGAACTGCTATGTCATTATAAAATCTGTTCTCTGTTTTACGAAAGTGGTACATCTAATACCTGCTATTCGTCCAAATGGTTGCCTTATCTGTTCCTCAACCATATTAAAGAAAAGAAGACCAAGGAACATGATAAATGTTATCCCGACTTCTTTAAACCACTGAGCAGCAGTGAAGTGGTGAAGTTGATGGAGTTAAGTGGAGATTTGGATGAAAAGATCAAGGACGATTATCAATGTCCTCCTCTAAAGAAAGGAGACACTCTCGATAGTTATATGAGAGTTGGATATCGATTCATGTCGAAAGAAGCCCAATTAGCAGGGTTTCTGACGTACTGGCTCCGTCGGTTCGTCGTCCCTGGATCAAGTGCAGTAGACCGCTTCCATCGTGGTGTTCTTTTTGCCGCCGTTCGACTAGTCTTCGGCTATAAGATGGATCTTTTATCGGCAATGACATGTAGATTGAATGCCGGTCTCCGCCTGTACGTTAATTTGATGCTGAAAGCTAAGGGCGAGAAAGAGTTTCCTCGGCTAGAATTGCCGTATACTTATCTGTTCGGGTGGTTGCTTCTACACCATCCTACTTTGATGGACCCCAACATGGGACCAGTCGGCGGCAGCTTTTTGCGAAGATACTCCCAAGAAAAGTAGAGATACACTTCTTTGAGGGATTGCAGATATGCTTTGAATCTGGGTAAAGGGTGGAACTTCTATTGCACTTATCCTCCTGCCGGATATGAACAAATGCCGACCAACATGGTTGACTCAAAGATGCAACCTTTGAGTTGTACAGCTTTTAATTGGTTGAAGACAATTCGTCCATACCACCTGGTGTATCGATTTGAAGAAGAATGCTTCTTAGAGCCATATCTTCCCAGCCGGTTTGCTCGGCAGTTTGGATATGACCAATTCCACGTAGGTAATGCCATCACATGCCTACAAGGAAAAGGTTTCTTGATAGATGGAGCCCGAGCTTGGGCTTATTACAACGCTCGAGATACGAAAGCAACATTATCGATGCCGGTGAACAGTAGTCATGGCCCTCGTATGCTGTTTACCTATTCGGTGTTCTATACATCAGCGAACACTTTTACAGAGAACTTCAATCTTGCGGATAGCTTCGCGTCTGCAACAAGATTGAGGAAGGGAGGAATCATCATGTCACTCCTAGGAAATGATGAGGTGCACGAGCCAGTGGATGCACCATTAGAAGTTTTGAGGGACGCTATGTTCCATAAAGAAGTTAACGCGCCACTGTGTGTTTCTTTGAAGGTTGCTAAATCGCCAGCCAAGAAGAGAAGGAGAGAGGAGCCTTCTGTCCCAGTTGCGAAGAAGAAACTGATCTTGGATCATTCTTCAGAAAAGATTACAACCAGATCTCAATCTCGGCAGCTGGCCGAGACGATTCAGCAGGGAGAAGCTGTCACACCGACCTCTGTTCAAAAACAAGTCGAAACAATAGATACAGAGAGTCTTGAGAGACCTCTGCATAGAAGGAAAATGTTGGTCCGCAGAAGGCAAGTTTCATCTTCGATCGTGATAGACGCTGCAGCGGAACTCACCATGCCCTCTCCCACTCCTGTTTCTGAGTCTGGAAATAAAACTCCCAGTCCAAAGCAGAGAGAGAAAATTAAACAGAGGGAAGAGCTGGATCAGAGAAATGAGGCTGAAGAGCCTAGAGATAACATTATAGAGGAAGAACATAATGTCGTACGATCTTCTTTGCCAACAACAGCAAAAATCTATCTTCCTGCCACACCTGGAGCAACTCTTGCTGAAGAAGATCGTTTAATGATCGACGCTTTATATGACTGTGACTTCGGTTATCAGAAAGAAGCTGATCCTGCCGCTGATGCTGCCAGTGAAGAGGTTCCCGAGGACAGTGAGAGCGAAGAGAGTACCTCATCAGAAGCTGCTGATGAGACACAAAATCTGGAAGAAAATGTTGATATCCAGACATCCCCTCGAGACACTCTAACTCCTGAAAAGGAGGCTGAGGTGCCGAAATCTCCGGAGAAGATTGCCGATGACGAGGTAGATGTGGAGAAAACTCCAGTTGCTGCTCCCGAAGGTATTGTAATGAAATTAGTAATCTTCTTTTAATAAGTAATTTTGATAGCTAACATCGTTATTTTTATTCATACAGAGCCCGGATCTTCTTCTGCTCCTCCAACCTGTATGGATATAGTACTGGCAACGACAATTGCCAGTAGCAGCCGCCATTTGTCTTGTGGCTCTGAAGCAGGAAGTAGCCAGGCCGTAGTGTCTGAAGCTACTTCTGCTCAGCTAAAGTCTATGCCTGCAGATGATAAGCTTATTGCTGAATCCACCTATGGTAAGACTGTTTTCACTTTTGATTCTTTTTATCAATAGCCAATGACAGATAAAATGACAGTATTTAATTTTGCAGAAAAACAACCAGGAGGAGCAACCAGCTCCACTTTGGTTCCTTTATTCAAAGAGCCTGTAATTCAGATACGAGAAGTTGAGCGTCCTGTTGCTTCGTCATCAACAGGAGTAGCTGCGACTCCTGGTACTCTGGCGACTAATCAGCTTGTAATTCAATCATTCACTAGATGCTTCTTCGAGTCCTTGGGACCTCTGATAAATAGAATGATGGATAAAGAAGATGCTGATTTTTTTATGGTTAGAGGTCCGACCTCTTTCTTGGTAAAGGCCATCCGAGAGCAAGGTGATGAGGCTCATGCCACTTTCCTTGACCATATCTTGAATGAGCTGGAGATCTCCATAAAGAACTATAAAGATCTCAACAAAGGGGAAGTGAAGCCTTTAGTGCAGGCAGAATTTGAACAGATGGCTCAGGCAGCTGCGATTGAAAGAGTGAATCTCCAGAACCTCTTGGACGCTTATACTACTAAATCTGCTGAATATAATTCCAAGCTGGAGTCAGTGATCTCAGCTGCTGAGAGGAGAGAGAGAAGGATTGCCGAGCTGAGGGCAGCGATTGCTCGTCTCGAAGAAGAACTGAAAAATGAAGTTACAGAGCATCAAACTTCAGTCCAACAAATTGATGCTCTAACTCAGAAAAGAAATGAGTTTGTAGCAGCTCATGATGCAGAAATTACTCGCCGAATGGTGACCATGCCCATTTTTAATGAAGAATCTGGGATGGAAGAGGCCAGGAGGAGAGTGATGACATCTCGTGAAGAACGGTTGCAGATTCTGAAGCAGCAAATTGCTACTCTGATAATGCCTCCATCTCAATAGAAAGAACTTTTTGTATCTTTTCGTCTTTCTTTTGCTTACGTAATGTCTTAAATTTTGATCAATAGAAGACATTTTGTGTGGCTCTATTATTTCTTGCATATCTTATTCAGATATAAAATAATAGCGATAGAAAATATATTCAGAGGTGCAGTACATGATATATTTCTTGATGATTTTGTAGAAAATAATTATATTCATTATATCTGCTCAGAGGTAATATGGACGTGGCAGAATATAACTTGTTGAATATTATTATTTCAAAATAGACAACTTAATCGAAGACGACAAGTTGCTGGTATAGATAATGAACGAAAATGAATCGTCAAAAAGGTGTGAATAAAATAAATGAACGAAATGAATCGTCGGGATGAACGGATAGACCGTCTGATAAATTGAATGAACGGATGAACCGTCAGATGATGATGATGAACGGATGAACCGTTAGATGGTGATAATGAATGAACGGGCGAACCGTCAAATGAATGTGATTGAACGGATGAACCGTCTGATATTAATGAACGGATGAACCGTCAGGTGAATGTGATAAATGAACGGACGAACCGTCTGATGAATGTGAATGAACGGATGAACCGTCTGATATTAATGAACGGATGAACCGTCAGGTGATAATGAATGAACGGGCTAACCGTCAGATGGATGTAAATGAACGGGTGAACCGTCGGATGAATGTGAAGTTTCATTATTCTAAGAGTCTCTGCCTATAAATAGAGCAGAAATCTGATAGGAATGAGCACTTCCACTGTTCAACATAAAAAATGTCGTCTGAAGATGCATCCAAGAAGACTGAACTCGCCCTGAAAGTTGAAACGGATGTTGAAGAACATCCGGTCGAACTGGTCTAGCCAAAGCAGGTAGAGGCAGGCGAAGGTTCGTCTGTTCCCAAACCACCAAGAGATATCCTGGACTTCCTGCTTGAACCAGGAAAGACTGAAGAAGAAGAAGCCATGAGGATGGCTGCTTGCAAATTCTTCCTAGGTTCCAGCAAAGATGTTCTCGGCTCTTTTGCCGATTATGTCTTTGATAAGGACGGCAGTGGTCCCCGTCCTAATGTCGAAAAGGATGACAGTGATCTTCCTTGATATCATGTACTTGTCATTCATGATGAAATAAAATTTGAATTTTATTAATGAACTTGAACTTGTCTGATGATTTACAAGCATTTACATTTATACATAATACTTTTTAAGGAATTTGCCATTGATAGGCATCATAGCAATTCGACCATCAAGCTCTGAGAGTTGATAGGCTCCGTTTGAAAAGACTTTGCTTATAACATAAGGACCTTCCCACTTCGCGTCGAATTTACCTTTGCTCATATGAGTCATAGTCATAGGACGTCTGACTGTTAGAACAAGTTCTCCTTGCTGAAAGGCTCTGACTTTAACTTTACGGTTGAAAGTCTTTGAGATGCGGGCTTGATATAGCTCAATATGTTGCTGAGCCATTAACCGCTTCTCGTCGAGTGCCTCCAATTCTTGAAGTCGAAGAAGGTCATTGTTCTCTGTAGTGAGTTCATTGGCAATGGCAATCCTTAAACTAGGAATTTGAAGCTCTAGAGGGAGAACTGCTTCACAACCGTACACCAGAGAGAAAGGTGTAAAGCCTGTGGGATTGCGGACCGTAGTTCGATAGGCCCAAAGACATTCACCAAGCTTTTCACTCCAATTCTGTTTGTTAGTGGATACAAACTTCTTGAGGAGCTTAATGATGGTTTTGTTGAAGGCTTTCGCTAATCCATTAGCAGCAGGATTGTAGGCTGTCGAAGCGACATTATCAATTCGGTGATCATCACAGAATCTGGTGAACTTCTGACTGATAAATTGAGGTCCGTTGTTGTGGATGATTCTTCGAGGTACACCAAATCGATAAATGACATGATGTTTGACGAAGTTGATGACACTGCTAGTTTTGACTTCAGCCCAAGGTATAGCTTCGGCCCATTTAGAGAAATAATCGGTTATTGCTAATATGAACCGATGTCCTCTAGAAGAAGGAGGATTGATGGGTCCGATGATGTCCATACCCCAAGCTTCAAAAGGCCAGGAAGCAACTGTCGGATGCAGGAATTCTGAAGGTTGATGAATGAAATCTGTATGGATTTGACAAGCTCGATATTTTCTTGCATAGTCGATGGCATCAGATACCATAGAGGGCCAGTAGTAACCCATTCGTCGAATGCGATCCTGTAGCTTAGGACTGGGTTGATGTGCTCCGCAAACACCGTCGTGAGCTTCACGCAATACTTGTTTTGCTTTATCACCAGCTAGACAGCGTAGAAGAAGACCGTCATAAGTTTGTCGATAGAGAGTCTTAGTGGTTTAGTTGTAATAGAATCGTAGAGACCTTCGACGAATACTCGTGGCCTCTTTTGGATCTTCAGGAAGTATGTCATGGACTACGAAGTCGATGAAAGGAGTTCTCCAATCTTTACTGATAATATTGACTTCAGTGAAATTACTGAATTCAATATTACGATTGTTTTCAATACAGAATAATTCTCGATTAGAGATAACCACTACTTGTTGTCTTTTGATGGGGATGGCTAAGACTGCTGCAAGATTGGCCAAAGCATCTGCTTCAGTATTACAAGCTCGCCGAACATAGTCTATGAAGAAGGCTTTGAATGACGTAGCTATGTTGACTGCTGCTTCATGATAAGGTACTAGATCTTGATGACGAACTTCATAGGTTCCTCTAACCTGATTAACAACCAGCTTAGAGTCACCATAGACTTCAAGATACTCGACGTCAAGTTGTTTGGCTAATTAAAGGCCAATGAGTAGAGCATTGTACTCTACCACGTTGTTGGAGCATGGTTCATCTAGAGAGTAGGCTCTTTGGATAGTTGATCCATCTGAAGAAACGAGAACAACTCCTACTCCTACTACAATGGTACCATTGGGTCCGATTCTGGATGCTCCGTCAAAGAATAGACGCCAAGTTGGAAATTCTTCAGAGATCATGTTGACTTCCAACGTCTCGTCTGGAATTTCATCATAAAGTTTGGACGTCTCTGGAACAGGATGAGCTGCTAGGAAATCTGCCAGTGCTTGACCTTTGACAGACTTTTGTGGAACATACACCATGTCATATTGGGCTAGCAGAATGGCCCAAGTAGCCAGCCGAGAGTTGAGCGTACTAGGCTTCTTCATCAGTACCCGAAGAGGATTGACTCGGGATATGACATGAATGGTTTGACCAATGATATAATGCCGAGTCTTTTGAACAGCAAACATGAGAGCTAGGCATTCTTTTTCGACTGGACTATAACGGTGTTCAGCATCAATCATAGTACGACTGAGGTAGTAGATAGCCTGTTCATGGCCTTTTTTATTCTTTTGGGCTAGTAAAGCACCTAATGAATGGTCCATGGCACGAACATACATTAAGAATGGTATGCCGGAGATTGGTGGCACCAAGACTGGTGGATTCATGAGATATCGCTTGATGTCATCAAATGCTCGTTGACACTCTTCGGTCCAAACGAAAGATACACCCTTCTTTATTAGTTGAGTAAATGGTCTGCAGCGTCCAGACAAGTTCGAAATGAACCTCCTGATGTACGCAAGTCGACCTTGGAATCCTCGTAGCTCTTTTAGGTTGCGTGGAGGACGCATCTCTTGAATGGCTTTGATCTTCTCGGGATCCACGTGTATACCCTTAGAGGTAATGACGAAGCCGAGAAACTTACCACTAGAGACACCCAAGAATGACTTGGTGGGATTCATCTTGAGCTAATGTTGGCGCATGAGATTGAAGATAGTTCTCAGATCTTGGATGTGATCTTCTTTCAGACGACTTTTGACGGCGATATCGTCAACGTAACATTCGACAGTTTTGCGAAGGTAATCTCTGAAGAAGGTACTCATAGCTCGTTAGTATGTTGCACCAGCGTTCTTGAGACCAAATGGCATCACTGTGTAACAGTAGACTCCACGAGGAGTGCGGAAAGAAGTATGTTTTTCATCTTCAGGATGCATCCGAATCTGATTGTATTCGGAGAATCCATCCATGAAAGATATTCTTTCGAACCCACAAGTATTGTCGATCATGACGTCCGTAATAGGGAGAGGGAATTCATCTTTTGGACATGCTTCATTAAGATCCTGGAAGTCGATACAGACTCGAACTTTGCCAGCTTTCTTTAGAACTGGGACAACATTAGTTATCCAATCAGGATGCTGCTCTTCTCTGATAAAGCCGTAAGCTATAAGCTTCTTGACTTCATCGTCGATTGTGTCTATCATTTCTGGCTTGAAACGCCGTTGTTGTTATT
Source organism: Iris pallida (assembly GCA_029216955.1). Classification (NCBI taxonomy): domain Eukaryota; kingdom Viridiplantae; phylum Streptophyta; class Magnoliopsida; order Asparagales; family Iridaceae; genus Iris; species Iris pallida. Next base: position 7,486,734 of record JANAVB010003000.1, read on the forward strand.
TGACCAGTTTTGCATTCGGCAAAATATTCAGTTTGTGAGTAGCAACTTTAGGATCCAGTCCTGGCATGTCTTCATAGCTCCAGGCAAAGACATCAATGTATTCTTTAATCAGAAGAATTAATTCTTGCTTATCTTCTTCTGGAAGATTCTTGCTAATGAATATTGGACGAGGTAACCCGTTCTCTCACATATCAATTTGAACTAATTGATCTTCGGTAGGAGGTTCCCTTTGTTCAAATCGGAGTTCCCATTGGGTATCCATTCGTTGAGCCCAAGGATATGTTTCAGGGTTTTCTTCAAGATCCTCGTTATAGCCTTCTGGAAGTTCGGCAGAGACCATGTTAGAAGACACAGTCAATCGATGAATGTGACCAATGCTAGTGTCAGAATCCCATGATCTGGAATCAGAAGAGTTAGAGCGCTCTTCATTATCAGAGTCAGAAATTGTTGGGGATAACATTGAAGGAGAAGCATATCCAAGACCTCTTTTGGTCCTGCTGTAGTACATCTCTGACTTTCCTTTTGGAACAGCTGTACGAAGAGGAGTCTTTCTACCTTTACCGTAGTTGAGGCCGCTCTTGAAGTTATAACCCATTTTTCGGATGATGTCTTTTGATTGTTGACTGTAACGCCGAAGCTGGAGATGTCCTGTATCGTTAAGTTTACTATCATCCGTATAACTGAATTGTTGTTCCGATCCTTTACTAAAAAGTATTGGACTTTCACCCTTCTTTCGAGAAGGGACAATACGGTAAGAGTCATCTGGGTCTTCAAGTGAGACTTCTGTTTGAAGAGATTGTACAACTCTCATTGTAAATGATATAAAGCTATCTAACATATCCAAATAGCATTTAGTATAATAAATGACATCAGTATACTGGAAAGTAGATGCTTTTTCATTGATCTGTACATCTGTATTTACAACAGGACCTTTAGCTTTAGCAGACTTGGTCAGATTGATTACAAGAGGGGGAGAAGAAGAACGAGGAGGAGGATTAGCTTTGTTACGATGGAGGTCGATAACAAGCGGCTCAGAGGAGGTGAGCTCCCTTTTGTCCTTGTTATGAGTTAAATCAAAAACAAGTGGTTTAGAAGAAGTGAGCTGCTTTTTATCCTTGTTACGACGTAAGTCGATAACAAGTGGCTCAGAAGAGGTGAGCTCCCTTTTATCTTGATCATCATCAGTTGGTTTCTTCTGAACTGGCAAGTGAATAGCTAGTGGTTTGGAAGACTGAGGATGAGAAATACGCCCTTTAACAGGTATGATGAGAGTGTCATTGGGTACTTCTTCTTGGTCTTCTTCAATATCCATGGTCAATACCACTTTCATAAATTCTTCCTTGTACATACGAGCATCATTGCAGTATGCTTCGACACCCTTAAAAGGATAAAGGTCTGCAACCTCCTTATGAACTTCTCCTTTGTTATCGACATATTTAAAGCATTGATGAAGAGTTGATGGAACAACATTATGTTCGTGGAGGAATGGTCTTCCCAGAAGAGCGTTGTAAGAACAACCATGATTATCGATGATATAGAAGGTCACCTTTGTGCGAAGATTGCCTATTTAGAGTTTTAGGCGAATCATACCCAAAGGTTCACTCCTTTCTTGGTTGAATCCCAAGATAGTGGTGATTGTGCTTGAAAGACTATGCACTGGTATCTTCAATACGTCTAGCATCGTCTTTGGCATGATACTGAGAGCAGACCCTGGATCTATCAGGATACGATCTACTTTCATCGAATCGACATACCCTGTATAGTAGAGAGGACGATCATGTCTATTATCCTCCAGCAGCATATCATTCTGAGTGAAAGTGATGTTTGGAATCAACTCTAATACACTGTGACAATAACGACAAGAGATCGGTTCGGCTTCCGGCTTTTTGAGAAGAGTTAGGCAAGTTTCAGCCTGCATCAGGGCTTCACTTAGAGTTTCTCGAGTCTCTTTAGAAAGGCACAAGAGCTCGAAGATTGATAGCCTAGCCGGTGTATTGGCTAGTTGAGCCAATATATCAAAGTTGTACGGCTTTTCAAGTCCTGTAGGAGATGATTTCTTCAGGGGTTTGTCAAAGCGGACTTGTTGCTTGCCTTTGTCAGCAACCACCGGCTTGGGAGGAATAGGTACTACAACTGGTGAGGATGTAGAAGGAATCTCTTCAGAGGAAGTAGATTGTACCGGAGCAGGTTCAGAAGAAGAGGCGGGATTCTCTTGAGTTTCAGGATACTCCTTCAAGTAGGCTTTCCCTGATCTGGTACCTAGCAGAATTTCTTCATCAACTATGGGGTCAAAAGACACCATATTGCAAGTCTTTGTCTTGCTTTTGGAGCGGTCTTTCTTCTTAAAAAAAGAGGAAACTTCGAACTCTGAAGTAAGATCTGGATGGATCCACATAACTTTACCATTGTCAAGAGATAAGGGAATGAGACCTTTATTTGGTGGAGGAGGGAGATTCTCAATCTCAAGAGTAGCTTTGGGAATAGGAACGACACCGTACTGTACCATCTGCAGAGGAAAGTCACCAAACTGGACTGAAACTATATTTGCAGTAACAGTCTTCTCGTCTTGCTGCAAAGTGACGACACCAGCATTGACAAGCTCTTGAATTTTGCCCATGAGCACATAACATGCTCGAGTGGGATGTCCGATGAACCTGAGATAGACACAGTATTTGGGATGATCAGTCTTAACGACTTCATCGGGCTTCTTTGGATCTGGAAGTTGAATCTTATTGCTTTTGAGTAAGCAATCAAAAATGCTTGCAGTGTCATTCTCATCAAAGGAATACTCTACTTTAGGACGAGGTTCCCTTGGAGGAGGTGCAGAAGGAGTAGAAGTGGATGTAGGAGGAGCTACATTAACCGCCAAAGATTCTTTATTCTTATTCAAATTGATGTTCAAAGTTTCTTTTGGTTTGCGGTTGTTCTGGCGGTTGCCACCACCTGATGTCTGGTGTTCATCCCGGTCGAGGTTAGACATTTGTACCCCTAATTGCTTGAATTTGTCAACGCTAACTTCAGCAGCTTTAGCATTGACAATGAAGGATGGTCAGTCTTGGAATTTGGTCGACCCTGTCCACATGCTGATGATAGGCAAAAAATTTGCCTTGCAAGTATCAATAGTGACAGCGGCCGGAGTCCCTGGAGGCATCTTCAAAGCTTCACGGCGGAACCGTTCGATGAAACTTTCAGCAGTTTCATTATGTTTCTGTTTGATTTTGTTGAGAGCCGACATAGACATGTCGTTGAATCCCTCATAGAATCGTTCCAGGAAGATTTGTTTGAGACCTGAGAAAGAGGTGATACAACCATCGGGCAAGCTTCTGTACCAATCATATGCTACGCCAGCTAAACAGCCGACGAATACTCTGGTAAGAAGAGCATCATTTGGTTGAAGTTGAACGGTCATTACCTCAAAGTGATTGATGAACTGGCTTGGAGAAGTGCTGCCATCAAACAGAGAGATTGTTGGGATTTTATACTTAGGAGGAAACGGGACTTCCTTCCATTCAACTGGGTATGGCTGCTTAATTCCCAATCTTTGTAAATTGTCTTTCTCCTTAAAAGCCTCGAACTGAGTTCTCAAGAGTTTGACAGCTTCATTGGCATCTTCTGATGATAAAGAAGGAACAGGTGGAATCTGAGTGTTAGGAGGAGGAACTGCATGGTAAGTACCACCCCCAGCACCTGGCTGACTGGGTGTAGGTTGGATTTGTACATGAGGCATTTGAGTAGGTGCCACCCCCAACCCAGTATTGACAGGTACCGAAGATGCTATAATTTTAGGACTTACAGTAGGTACAATTGGTGGTGTGGCATGTTGTGCCACAATAATAGAATGCATGCTGGCGACCATTTCAGCCATAGTCTTCAGTTTGTCTTCAAGTGCAGCAATCTGTTGTTCTTGATTTGCTGAGGTTGAAGCATCTGGGTCTTCATTGACAACATAAGATGTCACTTCTCTTGGTACAGTAGAGGATACTGTCTGTTCAGAGTTTTTGCTGTATGCATCGTAGTCGGAGAAAGAGTCGTCTCCTGACTGAAAAGTAGGAAGATAACCAGAAGGATCTTGAAGAAGATTCCTTTGACCGATTGTGTCTCGGCTTCGGGATCGGGTATGTCGAAATACTCCTTCAGAAGATTCTTGAAGTAAATCTAGATACCGCTGGCTTGGTTTGCGAGGTTTGTCGTGCTTAGAGCACCTTCTACCCCCAGTGTCTCGGGAAGTCATGTTGACAGAAGCGTACAACACTTCTTCATTCTCTGACATAGTTTCAGAGTTTACAAAAGTAAGACGATCAAAGACAGATCTTTTTGTTGTTTGACAACAACATTGGATGATGACTTTGTGATTGCAATGATGATCAGATGATTGAGATGGAGGTGTTGAAACATTGTCCCGTTTTTGTCTGAGATGTTCTCGGAGATCGGAAACAACCGCAGGATGAGAAAAACTCTGAGGGATCTGTTCTTTGATAATGTTCGGAACATGATTTCGATTCTTCAAATAATTTGTCCCTTGAGTATACAGGGAAGTGCTCACTTCATTGGCATAAGTGTCAGGATTTTTAACCCTGGAGATTTGTTTTTTATGATGTTTGGTCTTCGGCATTGGCTGTTTGCGTTTCACCGAAGTGGGTCTGTTAAGATAAGTTCTGAGATCAGCAAATTCACCCCCAGGGATTTCTGTTTGAGACACCAGCAATTTTCTCTGTCTTGAGCGGGTTATCTTGAGAGTTGGGAGGTCTTGGAACTCTGCTACCGGGGTAGGCAGAATACCTCTTTGATTAGTACAAGTTCTCTTGTCATGAAGGAAAGAAGAATCCTTATTTGAAAGAGTTCTAGTACTGACTGGTGCCGAGGCACGTTCAGATTGATCTTCTACGATAAAAACCGAGGAAGATTGAGAAACGACCAAAGGGCCTTTTTCTTTGTTTTATAGAGAAGGATCAGCTAAAGAGCGTTTCCTTCTGTTGTCTTCCAAATCATGAGACGAGGAATTCTGAGAGAAGACCAACGGGCCTTTTTCTTTATTTTAAGAAAGAAGAGGAATAGCCAAAAGACTACCCCCTGTGGATTGCGCAGGAGCAACAGGGTCTTTGAGAGGAGGAGCAGAGCTTTTCCCCTTGTTATGAGAAGAAGAGAGTTTAGCCAAAAGGCTGTCATTCTTAGATTACGCAGGCATGATTTGCGTATGGGTTGATGGTGCACTGGCCATTTGCGCATCAATGACTCTGGCAGAAAGTGTACTGGTTTTAGCCATAGAAACTGTGGTTTGCGCATCAGGAGTTCTTGCTACAGAGTGCTTAGGATGGACTCTGGTTGCTGGAGTGTTATTTTGTGCAGAAAGATTGGCAGCCAACTACGCCAGAGGCATAGGAGTCTTGTACTTAGCCAAGGCAGCATATGAAGTCTTCTGCGCAGTCTTTGAGTCAAATCTTAGAGCCATATCTTCAAAGATGACTCAAAGATGCAACCTTTGAGTCGTACAGCTTTTAATTGGTTGAAGACAATTCGTCCATCCCACCTGGTGTATCGATTTGAAGAAGAATGCTTCTTAGAGCCATATCTTCCCAGCCGGTTTGCTCGACAGCTTGGATATGACCAATTCCACGTAGGTAATGCCATCACATGCCTACAAGGAAAAGGTTTCTTGATAGATGGAGCCCGAGCTTGGGCTTATTACAACGCTCGAGATACGAAAGCAACGTTCTCGATACCGGTGAACAGTAGTCATGGCCCTCGTATGCTGTTTACCTATTCGGTGTTCTATACATCAGCGAACACTTTTGCAGAGAACTTCAATCTTGCGGATAGCTTCGTGTCTGCAACAAGATTGTGGAAGAGAGGAATCATCATGTCACTCCTAGAAAATGATGAGGTGCACGAGCCAGTGGATGCACCATTAGAAGTTTCGAGGGACGCTATGTTCCCTGAAGAAGTTAACGTGCCACTGCATATTTCTTTGAAGGTTGCTAAATCGCCAGCCAAGAAGAGAAGGAGAGAGGAGCCTTCTGTCCCAGTTGCGAAGAAGAAACTGATCTTGGATCATTCTTCAAAAAAGATTACAACCAGATCTCATTCTCGGCAGCTGGCCGAGACAATTCAGCAGGGAGAAGCTGTCACACCGACCTCTGTTCAAAAACAAGTCGAAAAAATAGATGCAGAGAGTCCTGAGAGACCTCTGCATTGAAGGAAAAGGTTGGTCTGCAGAAGGCAAGTTTCATCTTCGATCGTGATAGACGCTGCAGCGGGACTCACCATGCCCTCTCCCACTCCTGTTTCGGAGTCTGGGAATAAAACTCCCAGTCCCCAGCAGAGTCGCCATTTTGTTTGCAAAAACAAAAGTATGAAACTTTATTGATACAAACTTTATAAAGATTACAAGAATTATGGAAAAGTACAACTGTAGGAATCCAATCTAGAAGACGATTGCTTTATCCCTTGGACGATGTGAACTTTGAAGACGGTAGCCTCTGAAGTTGACTTGAAGGCAAAAGCCTCGGAGAATTGAAGGCAAAAGCCTCGGAAGAATGCAGCAGCACTTGGACAAGAACTCCTGGATTCTCTGATAATTTTGATCTGTGATCTCTGATCCCCTTGAATGGAGACTTGAAACTCTATTTATAGAGTTCTGGAAATAACTAACTTTTAGTTATTCTGGACTGCGCATGATGGATTGTGCATGAATTGGATTGCGTAACAGTGGACTGCGCAGGCAGTTGTCTGATCATGGGCCAACTGTCTGGAACACATGGCATCATTTGATTGAAATGTGCATGATCGTGCATAGACGGTTGCCACGTAATGAGCAATTGATGGTATGAATGCCACGTATATATTGTCAGTTATGTTGATAGAGCGCACAATCTGAATTGCGCTGGATTTGGATTATGCAGAAATGGACTGTGCAGGCATGGATTGCGCCATTATGGATTGCGCAACAGATAGGCTGACCGATTGCGCTGCCAGCTGTCCTCGAGCGCCGTGCTGCACGATTAAACAAACAGTCACCTCGTTCTCCGTGCTGTCAGCTGTCAAAATATTTGATTGTGTCAGGTAATGATGATGATTTGCCACGTCAGCCTGCGCGCTTGAGAGTGTACGCAGTCTAGTGTGCCCAATCTGTATGCTGTACAATCTAATGTCTGTGCAGTTCATTTGAAAGATGCATTTCTTGATCTTCATGACTTTGTTGATGTGTGCAACTTGATTTTTTAGGACCTACAATTTTTATTTTGATATATCATGTTCCACTCAAACTTGTTTCCTTGCACTCTTTTTGCTTCACACAACTTCGGGTCAATTTAGACCATTTGATCATTAAATAATTACTAATTGGAATTTTTACTTTTATCTTTGATCATCATATGCACATTGTCATGACTTTTAATTTAGGAGCACAAGACTAGTCGTTCTCCTCATGCATGACCTACTCGAGACACCCTACACCCATGACCTTCGTGTCCCACTCAGACACACCATCTTGTGCTTCATTTGCTTCGCACAACTTTTGGGTCAATTTAGGCCAATTAATTATCTACCGTAAAATGTGACCTGACTTCCAATTTTATTTCGGTGCCCGACATCGATCCAACCTAGTCGACCCAAAATATGAACATGGCACACATGAAGCCTACTACCCATATGACACTTGTGTCCTATTTATTTGAGCCCCCACATGCTACTTATTTATCCATGATCATAAATACCTAAAATTAATTCATTTATTGTATTAACCCAATTTTGACCCGACCCGGCTCAGCCGAACCCAACCCAAGCTTTATGTTGTCCCCTTATGAATATCCACACACTCATTTTTCTACAAATATTAAATACCTAGTCTGCCCATTTTAAATATTCATTGGACAAACCCCTTTTATTAAATTTCTAGAGGATGACTAAAAAAACATCTAATTCTCATTTAAATCCTAGCCTTCCATTCCACTACATTACATCCACACCAAAAAACATTTTCCCACACTCAAACACACACACAAAACTCCCCAACCGGCCCTAACATTTAGAGAATCCCTCTTTCTCTCTCTATTTTTCCCTCTCTCATTTATTATTCCTACATACATCTCTCTCTCTCTCTCTCTCTCTCTCTCTCTCTCTCTCTCTCTATCTCTCTCTCTCTCTCTCTCTCTTCCCCCACCATTTCAGTCGACCTCTCCCACTCCTCCATGGCCGAACACCCTCCCCCTCTCAGGAATGGTAGCCCCCATCTCCTCTTCTTCTCCTTCTTCTTTATCAAACCACCACTTCTATCAGCATCAACATCACACCATCACCATCACCACCACCACCACTTTAACACCACCTCCACCATCGAACCCAGCCTCGTCGGGCCACCGTCGGCGATGGTCGTACGCGTGCGTCGGCCAGTAAATGCCCCGTCTTCCCGCCATCGTGCCACCGCAGGTGACAGAAGCAGCAACCGCAGCAACAACACAGCAGCAGTAGCGCACGCAGAAGTAGCCACCGCGGCCAACCACCATGCCACCGCGGCCAACCACCACCGCCATGGTACTCCCCCAGCTCCGGCGAACCCTGGGTGACCTCTCCGAGGTGTTCGTCAATCTTTTCGATGAGCCAAACAGTCGATTCGTGCGTTTTGTACGGAATCTCGTCGACGCGCGCGCGAACAAAATTCAGAATGTGCGCCTCGTTGCAGTAACTTTATGCACATTTTTCGAGAAATTCGACCGTTGGATCGACAAACTCTTTCCTCCGTCACAATCTCGGTATATACCCCTTCACCCCTATCAAGTTTTGTCCGTTAATTTTTTTGTTTGATACATCAAAACCGGCCACTAAGTTGACCATTTAAATTGTACTATTTTGGACAGTTTTGTGGAGCCAACTTCGTCGGTTCGTATCTCCTCCATCGCAGCTCCGTTTAGCGTGTTACTGGTTCCTATGCGCAGCTGGTATAACCCTCTTCCTGTCTCTTAAGTTTTATTTCATTGTAAACACGTTCGATTGGTTGAATTTGATGCCAAAGTTGGCCGTCCGAATTCATAATTTTCAACTTGTTAAATTTCATTTTTGAACCCGGGACTCCGGATTTCAATTCCGACACCACCAGTAGACTCGTGGCATCGTTCTGGCACAAATTCATATATAGTTTGTTAGATTTGGAGGACATGGGTCCTGGCACGTATTTCGGTGCAAAGCGGGCCCTACAGTCCGAGTCAACGGGTCATTTTGAGATCGGCTCATCGGAATCCAATTTCGGATATATCGTTGAGTTCATATCATCATTCTAGAATCGTTGACATATAATTTGCTGAGTTTTGAGGACATTGGCTTCGACACGCTTTTTCGTGCAAATCGAAATTTTAATGTCCTAGTCAACGGACCAATTCGAGATCGGGTCAACGGAATCCAATTCTGGATATACCGTTGGGTTTGTATCGTCATTCTGGATTCGTGAACATATAATTTGTTAGTTTTAGTGGACTAGTATCCTTACATATTTTTTGGTACAAAGCAGGTCCGACAGGGACACCGTTTTGACCCGAAATTACCTTTTTGTCCCTGTGTCCAAATTGGACTTATGGGGCCAGCAGCAACAACAAAGACCACCCCAACATCACCAAGGCAGGGGCCAACAGCAACACCAAATTAGACCACAGAATGGGAACAACATGGTGGCCGAGGGCAGGCATTCAATTTGTCCTTGGAAGAGGCATTGGCATCGAAAGATGTTGTGGCAGGTAACATTCTCGTCGTCTCATATCCCGCAGTAGCATTGTTTGATTCGAGAGCATCACACTCATTTATATCTGCACAATTTGTGACACGACTAGGAATAGAATTCGAGGCATTGCCAGGGAGGTTGAATATACTCACTGGTAATGTGCTCGTAGGAGTTAGTAGGGTTATTCTAGCGTGTAGAGTTGTAGTTTGCGGGCGTTCCTTACCCGCCAGATTAATAGAATTTTCGGTTGGAAATTTTGACGTTATCTTAGGCATGGACTGGCTGAAAGATAGTCATGCGACAACAGATTGTCGTAGAGGGAGTGTATCTTTTAATATTCCGGGCATGGAGCGATTTACCTTATTCAGATCAGTAGCAACTCAACAAGAAGAAGGAATAGTAGCGGCAATGGAAGAAGTTCAAGTTCCGAAGATAATTGAAGAGTTTCTAGATGTATTTCCTGAAGAATTGGCACCTGAATCTAAACCGATATCAGATCGAGTTTACAGAATGGCAGATTCAGAGCAGGCCAAGGTGTATCAGCACATAGAGGAACTGAAGGAGAAGAAGTTCATTCGAGTTAGCGAATCACCATGGGCAGCACCAGTGGTACTTGTAGGGAAGAAGGATGGGTCATCAAGACTATGCATTGACTACAGAAAGCTCAATGTGGCAACAGTAAAGAACAAGTACCCACTACCAAGGATCGACGACTTGTTTGATCAGTTGAATAGAGCAAGGATTTTCTCCAAGATAGATCTTCGATCCGGGTATCATCAAGTAAGAGTTCGAAAAGAGGATATTCCTAAGACTGCATTCAGGTCCAAGTATGGGCATTACGAATTCTTAGTAATGTCGTTTGGTTTGACCAATGCTCCAGCAATATTTTTGATGAACCGCATCTTTATGCCGTACTTAGATCAATTTGTCATTGTGTTTCTCGACAACATTCTCGTATACTCAGCTAGTGAAGAAGAGCATGAAGATCACCTCAGAAAAGTGTTGCAGGTTCTGTGAGAGAACCAGTTGTACGCCAATATCAGCAAGTATGAGTTTTGGACGGATCATATTTCATTCTTAGGGCACATCATATCAGGGACTGGAGTAGCAGTAGATCCCAAGAAGGTAGAAGCAGTAGAGAGTTGGCCAATACCTAAGACCATAGCAGATGTGCGTAGTTTCTTAGGATTGGCAGGATATTACAGAAGGTTCGGATCAGACTTTGCAAGACTCTCAGCACCCATGACCCGCTTGACACGGAAGGATGTGCCATTTATTTGGTCGGCAGAGTGCCAGGCATTATTTGAGAATTTGAAGCAGAAGTTGATCACGATACCTATTCTTACATTACCAGTTGGACCCGAAGGTTTTACTGTATATTGTGACACATAAGAAAAAGGACTTGGGTGTGTCCTAATGCAATATGGGAAGGTGATAGCGTATGCATCCAGGCAACTTCGAGACCACGAGAAGAATTATCTGACTCATGATTTGGAGTTGGCAGCAGTAGTATTTGCTTTGAAGCTATAGAGGCATTACTTGTACGGTGATCGAGTGGACATGTACACATATCATAAGAGTCTGAAGTACATCTTTACTCAGAAGGAACTGAATATGAGGCAGAGAAGATGGTTAGAATTGATCAAGAATTATGACGTAGAGTTTCAGTATCATCCAGGTAAGGCTAATGTGGTAACAGACGCTCTCAGCAGGAGAGGCGGTGCATTTATGTTGACATCACAAAAACATATCTTAGAAGACCTTCAAGAGATGGGCATCGAGGTTATACTTCCTAGTGATATAGGAATTCTGGCAAGTCTACGAGTCCAATCCGACTTGGTAGACAGGATCAAGGCAGCTCGGGCATGGGACCCAAGGATTCAGAAGCTTAGGACAGAATATGAGTCGGGACTCAGGAAGGAGATGAAGATTCACGAAGATGGTACACTTAGATTCGGATCACGTCTATGTGCGCCGAGTGGAGATATTCGACAGGAGGTTATGACAGAAGCCCAAAGTTTTCAGTATTCTATACACCCCGGAGGGACCAAAATGTACGAAGATATCAAGCAGCACTTCCGGTGGAACGGAATGAAGAGGGAGATAGCTAGATTCGTTTCTCGATGCTTAATATGTCAGTAAGTGAAGGTAGAACAACAGAGGCCAGCTGGATTATTACAGCCGCTTCCTATCCCGGAATGGAAGTAGGAGCATATCACAATGGACTTTGTGACCGATTTAACGAGATCACCAAGTGGTAAAGATGCTATTTGGGTGATAGTAGATCGACTTACGAAGGTGGCACATTTTCTTCCTTTTAGAGAAGGACAATCTACAGAAAAGTTGGTAGAGTTATATATGCAGCAGATAGTCAGGCAACATAGGGTCCCTGTCAGTATTGTATCAGATAGAGATATCCGTTTTACATCACATTTCTGGAAGAGTCTACATCATAGTCTGGGTACCAAGTTGAGATTTAGCACAGCTTACCACCCACAGATGGACGGGCAATCAGAAAGAACAATTCAGACTTTAGAAAATATGTTACGAGCTTGCACCCTAGATTTTGGAGGGTATTGGAAGAGTCACCTGGACTTAGTCAAATTTTTATACAACAGTTATCAAGCCAGTATCCAGATGGTGCCATTTGAGGCACTATACGGCAAGAAGTGTAGGTCGCCACTTGTATGGGATGATATCGGGAAGAGAAAGATGTTAGGCCCAGAGATGATTGTTCAGACGGTTGAAGTGGTTAAAGAGATTAGAGAGCGACTTCGAGTTACGCAAGATCGGCATCGCCATTGGACAGACCAGCATCGTAGGCCGCTAGACTTTTCTGTTGGGGACCATGTGTTCTTGCGGATCTCACCTACTCGTGGGATCATTAGATTTGGCGTTCGCGGGAAGTTGAGTCTGCGATACGTAGGCCCATTTGCTATCCTCGATAGGGTAGGCGATGTTGCTTATCGTTTGTCCCTTCCACCTTTGTTACGAGAGGTGCATGATGTGTTTCATGTATCTCAGTTGCGTAGGTATGTATCGGACCCAAGCCATATCCTCGATCATTCTGAACTGGTTGTTGGTACCAACTTGTCTTACGAGGAACAGCCGGTGTCCATTTTGGACCGAAGGAAGAAGATACTCAAGAACCGAACAATTAGCCTTGGCCGTGTTGCTTGGGGTCATCACTCCTTAGGAGAGTCAACGTGGGAACGTGAGGATGATATCCGATCATGGTATCCGCACCTATTTGACTCACAAGGTATATTTCTTTCCGTATACCTTGATTGTCTTGATTTCTCTATGAGTAGAAATTGCTTGATGTCGTAGATTGATAAACATAGATATATTACTTGCTATTAGTATTATAAAATGATTGCGTGCTCGCTAAAATCGTTGTACTTAGATTAGTTAAGCCCTGATATTTCTATCCTGCTTGGATTTAAAATTTCGAGGACGAAATTTTTCTAAGGAGGGTAGAGATGTCACTCTCCGTTCCCAGAATACGTATTTTAATACGTGTACTGCTTGAATACATTTATTTAATATTTATCATGCAATTGTTCTGTATTTAATTTCTTCAATTTTATGCTAATTATTTTTTTGTATTTTCTTTTCTTTTCTGCTTTTGCTTTGCTCTTAGGTTCGGCTTGGATTGGTTTATTTTTAGATTTTGATGGTTCATCATGAACCGAACCCAACTCCCCACCTACCACATCTTTATTTAAATCACCAACCCTTTCTCTCTTCATTACTTTTCCTTCTCATTTACTCTTCTTCTTCCTCATAACTCTCTCCACCTACCAAGAGCTTAGGTAAGTACATCTTCCTCCATATGAGAACCCATATTTTTACGGTTCATTTATCTTCCTCTCGTGATCCTAAGATAGTTTAGAACTTGGCATTTTGCATTTTAAAGTTTCATTTTTAGTAGATCTAGAAATTATCATTTTTCGGATTTTATTGGTTTTGATCTATCAAACTTCCTTATTTCCAAGTTTTGTTCGTTCCAGATTGTTAAGATTCGTGTTATACGCCATTATGACCCATGGAAGTTCTATTTTTGCTTGGAATGAAGGTTCCATGGAATTGGAGTCCCGGAGGTTCTCTACGCATACGTTTATACGTGCTCGCGTAAGCATTAACTTTACGCCCACATTTTTACGTGCTCGCATAGTATCAAGTTCTACGCCCACGATAATTCGTGTCAGCGTGAATCTGTTTTACGCAAGTCGACTTGGCTTGGCGTATTACTCTTTACACGTATTCATTCGTGCGTAAACTTGACTTGTTACGCGTGCAACCTTTATGCGTGGCTCGACCCTTTATGCATACAATGTTTTACATATAACTTGACTCTTTACGCATACAATGTTTCACGCGTAACGTTACTTCTTTACGCGTACTATTTGGCTTGGCGTAATTCCTTTACGCGATTTTGGTTTACGCGTAATATTATTCTTTTACTCGTACGAGTTTACGCGTAACGTTACTTCTTTACGCGTACTTTCTTTACGCGCGTATTTGCTTTAGCGTAAAGCTTGGTGTAACCGGTGGCCTTAGCGTAAAGCTTTGACGTAGACTAGTCATGGTATAGATTATCCTTGGCGTAATCCAACCTTGGTGTTCCTATTGCTCTATACTTTATTTACTTTATGTCGGCATAGCATTTCTCCTATTATATCCTTACGTCTTTTTGACATGAACTCGATATAATCACGATATGCTAATATTTTAATACATATTGTGGTGTAGAATGTGTCCTGTGTCCCGATTGGTTTATAGATACCCAGTATGACTGGAACTAAACCCTGAGAGTTATAGACTCGACCATGCTAAATACTAGTTTGACTTTTATGCCTTGGCACGAATTGACATTGATTGTTACTTTGACTAAATGATTGATCATGCGTTCCTAGTTGGAACTAAAGAGACTGGCTAGTCGTCTTACTGAAACTGAATGAGACACATTTATATTAACTATGGACCATTGCAATCGACTAGCCGATCCCGAACATTGACATATAGACACGTACAGGCTTCAACTGATTTTCTACGAAAGCGGCATATGTACTTTACAGTCAAGGCATGATTATTCTGTGGCTAGGTTTGATTGTTGCATTACGCTATGTAAGACATACAACCTAACCGCACGGGCATCGTTGTAGAGTTATGCATATAGTACTCTGTACGAAAGTACTCATTCTGAATGACCATGATCCACGGCATGGGATTTCAATTAACATAGGGACTACTAAGTTAAATAAAATAACGATTGCATGGAGAGAATGGATTTCCGAGTTCTTACATAACAGCCATCCTTGGGACAATTAGTGCCCCGACATGTCGGCTGGTTCCCACAGATACTACAAATCTACCACACGGGCAGGGAGCGGTATCTTCTTATATTTATTTACTGTATACTGATGACGGGCGTCCCGCTGGGACTCGTCTAATTCATGATTGGCGCAATTGATTATTGGGTAGACTAGCCTTGTTTGTGCATAGTAAGAACTGAGGAATCCTTATTGCATATTTCTAAGACAACTTGGAACTTATAATAGTAAGCCGTAGTAGTTGCATGACCGTTTAAATTGATTTGTTTGTGTACTGCACCTACTCTATTAACTTTGAGATGATCAGAATGTCAGGACATGACGGGTCAACTTCTGTTCTTGTTTGGTTGGAAAGTTGGTTTGAAGTGTCGTGATGTTGTGGGAATCCCAGTAGCAAGCAGAGATTTATTATTATATTCTTAACTCTTATCACTGGTTTTAGTTCTCATATCGTGCTTTCTTGTGGTACTTGCTATTAGAGGTCTAACCTATCTGGTTTTGCATGACCAGATTTAGGGCCAGTTCCCGAGGACTCAGCTTACTTCTACCTCTAAGATGGTCAATACTAGAGGGATGATCACAGGAGGACACGAGTGGGTTTCTTGCTTCTCCGCTCATTTTGCTACTTACTTTACATTTTGCCACTTGGCACCGACATATTAGTCGGATAGTCTTGCACTTACTTTTACATAATTGTAACTAAGTCAGGCTGCAGCTGATAACGATTGTGTATACCTTGCTATACCACCTGGCTATGTTTTGTACAGCCAGATCTCAAGAACATTTTGACTAAGCATTTGGGACGCCTTACTGCTTTATCTTACATGTTCTCTATTTACTGTTTCTTGTTTAAATGATTGAGACAACAGATGTTGAGTAACCCTAGTGAGACTTTCATGTAGTATGCACCCCCTTGTCTTTTAGACAGCATTGATCGTATTATACGGTATTCATCTACCCATAATACGTAGCTGGCTGAGTCATTCCCCCGCTCTCCGGTATTCTGGTTCTGGGGCGTGACACTGTTTGACCAAGATATATGGTAGCTTGGTAGGTAAATATTAGGAATAGTATACTAAGGCTAGTTTTGACCGCGGTTGACCAAGTTTGATTCTTTGACCAAAAGTCAACTATCAGTCAATACTTGGCCTAGAAATGTCTAAAACTTGACCAGAGTTGACCAGTTGACCAAAAGTCAACTGTTAGTCAACATTAGCCTAGTTTGACCTAGAGTTGACCAGAGTTGACTAGAGTTGACCAGTTTATCAAAAGTCAATTGTAAGTCAACCTTTGACTCAGTGTGACCTAGTTTGACTTAGTTGGACTGAGATTGACCTAGATTACATAGCTTGCAGGGACGGAACCACAATGGGGCATGTGGGGTCAGTTGACCCCACTGACTTCTTTTTTTACTACAGCTGAACTGACTCCTCACAGGCACAGTTGCTCCACTATAGTACTATGCACGCTGACACTCCATAACTGCAGCACAAAGCATATAGCCCAGGCTGCACAGCTACTCTACTGCAGCTTTAACCTTTTCTCTCTAGAAGCTCTGTATGTATGCATTTCTTGTTCATGCGCACCATTTCTCCCTCATAGCTTCTCCCATATTTTCTTCTAGTTTTTTGTTGGATTACATAAAGACGAAGTCGACAGGTCTTTCATTTTTCTTGTTCATTACAATTTGCCAAATTAATGTTTTATATTTTTGTTTTATTTTGGAATCCGGTTGGTATCGTGAGATATTATGAATGCTTAATTTAATAGTATACCCAAAATGTTATTCTGGGAACAACTGTAATTTAGATATTAAATTTTCATTAAGATATAAGAATAAATTCAAGACATTATGAATGCTTAATTTAAGTGTATGATATAGTGCTGCTTAAGAAAGAGGTTATTCACTTACAGTGCTTCATTGCCTAAAGTAATGTCTGCATATTAGGTCTTATTCTACATTATGAAGACTACATACAAAGTAATTAAAATTATTTTTTAAGATAAAAATGGGAGATAAATAAGGTTTCATTCACTTTTCCAAGGATGCAATGGTTTTTTTTCTAAGGTATCGACAGCAAAGTCTTCAAATGTGTATGCGTCTTCTAGAAATCAACAAGAAGTCCTAAAAAAATATGGATTTCCTTTACGGTAAAGTTCGACCCCCCCTCTCTTAAATTTCTGCGTCCGCCCCTGATAGCTTATACTATATAATCATGCCTAACACTGTTGAACCCTAATTAGCTTATGTATATATCTTATCTTTAGATTTGTGACATCACTCTGAGCATCGATCCCATTTGACAGCTCAGGACCGCAGGCGAGTACATTCTCTGATAGTGTTCCTTGTCTTGATATCTTCTGTATCCAATTCAGTTATAGTATTTTACTTGATTTTTGTCACGATGGTGCACGGACTAGTATACGTTGGATCCTGGCATGAGATGTTATTCCTGGACTTTCTTGGTATATTGGTACATTGTTCGATCTTGTCTCTTGTATTTGTATAGATACCAATTTCTGAGGGGGGTTAGCTACCCTCTTGGAGAATCCCGTGTTATGACGTGCTATGTCCGGATCCATATATTATTCGGGGATGGAGAGTTGTTAGTGGTTATGTGATCAATACCGTACTTGTATTCCTATACTTGTTTATAGCTATACCCTTACTTCACGTAGGGTAAAGCCTGACCCAACTTGTTCATAGCTTTCCATGCTGGCTGGCCTGACCCAGAGTTCTTATTTTTCTTGTTCATAGCCAGTCAGATAGTACAGCCTGATCTTGACCCAAGCCGATCACATAATGCTCTAATATCTCAAGGCACATTTTATGTTTACATTATACATCAGATATTTCTGTACTGTTCTACTTTCCTGTACGTTACACCCTGACATGATTTCCAGTTTATATATCATGTTTTACTTA
Source organism: Iris pallida (assembly GCA_029216955.1). Lineage (NCBI taxonomy): Eukaryota > Viridiplantae > Streptophyta > Magnoliopsida > Asparagales > Iridaceae > Iris > Iris pallida. Next base: position 7,504,702 of record JANAVB010003000.1, read on the forward strand.
CAGTCTTGATATATCATCTTGTATTCTATTATGATTGTCTCTTACAGCATTTGTCAATACTATAAAACTGTTGTTGGAAGTGTACTTTCTCATTTTCCTGACAGGATAACTGTTGATATTTACAGAGGACATGTTGGCTGATTGCTCTACCTTTTACGGGTATGGCCAGGATAGAGTTTAATGAGACATTACCCCTGGAGCCGAAGATGATATAGCCCCTGTTTAGACTGTTAGATAGGTTTGTCTGGACTGCGAGCCAGCTAGTTTATGAGACTTATATTATGTTTGTGTTTGGGACCTTGTGTTATGTTTTTGACTCTCTACTATGTTTGTGACTTTGCTTCTATTTCGTACTTATATTTCTATCATATCTTTATGATATTCGTGCCTATCTTCCCTAGATGTCTTGTGATTGAGTTGAGATTATATACCTCCGTTCGGAGATGGCAGGTACATATATATTGTATCTAGATGTTATACTTTCTAGTAGACCTATACAGCGTTCTACCGTCGATTCTGCGGCGTAGGCTGGACGTACCCACGTGCTCGTACCCCTAATCGGGGTACGGGTCGTGACAAATATGGAGTTCAAAGGTGATAAACGAATTCAAGAAGAAATTTTCAAATCAATGTGGATTGAGATCCCTAGTCACTTTTAACATTCTTGCAAGCTCGTTCGACACAGTAACGTAGTCGAGACGATATGCTCTGACCTACATGAGCTACCACAAAAATTTGTTACGACCTGTACCCGCTTTTCGGGATGCGAGTGTGTACGCAAGCTAGCTATGTATCAAGCAGACTCCAGCCCAATTCGAATACGTATACGCTGTCCAGAAGGATATCATGTCTAATATGGTAAGTTAAACTATATCTCAATCCACAAGAACAATATAAAACTATAATGAATATTATGATTCATGGTCTGCAGCCCACTATCATATATGTCTGATTAGACTCCAAAGAAATAACATGAGTCTATAAAGCTAGGCTAACAAGCAAAGTACAAATAACGGATGTGAGTGTGTAATCACGAAAGATTCCTGAGTCTGAAGTAATCAACTACTATCATGATCACCTAACTAACTCCGTGCAATCAACTACCTGAAGAGATCATCGGGTCCTCAGGGGACTAGCAAGATACATAAAATATGCCTATCTAACAGTTTATCATGTATGAAGAATATCCAGGATATAAGCAAAAAGGACTAAGTAACTACGAAACATGAAATATGAGAACTACTACGCATAAATGAACTGCTGGAAAGAAACATGAACATATGACAAGAAATCAATCAAACGGATACTCAAACCCTCGCCCCTAGTGTGGACTCGCAGGTTTGAACAAATAACTAACCCTTGCCCCTAGTGTAGACTCGCATGTTTGAACAAATAACTAAACATCACCTCTAGTGTGGACTCGCAGGTTAGTTCAAGACAATCACCCTCGTCCCTAGTGTGGACTCGCGGGTGATTTCAAATAGTCAACCCTCGCCCCTAGTGTGGACTCGCTGGTTGAGAAATCGAAAACAAGATATAGCAGTTCAGTTATAGCGTATCCATTCTATGATACGGTATGACTCAGTCAAGGTACAGTGAGAACAGATCCAATATGAACTATAATATCAACCGTGAACAAGGACGATATGTGAACAAGACCAGTAAACTAGTATAAAAGAAACTCACATCAACAAACATCCCAAGAACTAAATGATGACATGTAATAAAAGAAGAAGGAATATAAGTATGTAAATAAGCTGTAAAAAAGGAAATGTATACTTTCCTAGTGGTAGCACGTAGAACCAACACTATCCAATCAATCGACGAGCCACAAAAGTAAAACTCTCACAACAGTCTCTGGGGCTGAACCAGATATTACCAACGTATTCAAAATAGTCAAATTAGCTAGGATGGCCTACCCATAAGTCCAATTTTGGACACAAAGGCAAAACGATAATTTTGGGTCAAAACGATGTCCGCTGTTGCACCCGCTTTATACCAAAAAGCGTACAGTATCGACGGTCTCTAAAGGTGTCAAACTATATGTCTATGAGTCTGGTTTGATAATACGAACCCAATTGTATGTCCAAAGTTGGATTCTGGTAGGTCGTGTACAAATTCGTCCGTTGGATCGGGTCGCGGGACCGCCAAAATAGCGTTCCGATCGACCATCTCAGAATCGGACCAAACTTGGCATACAGGACCAAAAAAATAATACGGTCATGTTTGCACAAGTTTTGTCTCGAGATGACGAACATGTTTGCAAAAGAGCCGATACGGGGTATCTCGACAGATACATCTCGATTTTGTCGTGCACACACCGCAAAATCGAGTTATGTCGAATTCCATACGTCGACAACATTCATACGCATCTTTCGATGCTCATGGGTTGCGACCACATTGTCACATATATTTTTTCTATTTAAGGGTATTTTGGTAATTGTAAATTTTTTGATTATTATATATATATTATATTATTGGTGTAGTAATTTTTGGCCTGTAACAGTATAGCCTTGGTGCAACCTAGCCTAGTTTCTCACCATGACTTAGTGACCTAGTAGTATGATTTGTTAGGATTAGTAATCCTATTCTAAGGTTAGAGGCTATTGGCATATTGATTAGGGACTAGTTAGCAACTTCCTTTTAATTAATGTTTTATTTTTAGCCATTGAAAAGAGGCCCAAGCCCAACCATTAGGAAACCCTAGCCCATCCAAGTGTGGCCGGTCAAGCTAGGTCAGGGGGGAGCTTATTTAATATCTTATGTTGAGAATTCATCTCTCTTTTTCATTCCTTCTCTCCTGGAAAACCTAAGTAAGTATCTCTCCTAACTTTTTCATTTCTTCTTCTTTAAAACCCTAGTCTTTTGTATTAGGTTCTGATCATTGTTTATAAATTATTGTTGGTGAGGAAAAATAGAATTGAAGTGCATTGGAGCTTTGGAGCCGCAAGGAGGATTTATACATTTGGAGCTTTTTATAGGAATTCATCTCAATAGATAATTTCTCCAAAACTCTATAATTTCATGAACAATTTTCGTAGATGCATCCATCTAGGTGTCCCCCAGCTGTAGGATGAGTTTCGTAGGAATTTGTATTGATTTGGTGTCCGTATCGGACACGTATCAGTGTTCTTGTATTGGTGTTTGATGAAATGCCACAAAGGAATTGTTGTTCGTAATTTTGAAATCTAATTGAATGGATTTGTAGATCTATGCATGAATTTTGATTCTGTATTGGACTGAGCACATTTTGAGTCAAGTTCGTATCCAGAATCGGACATGAACCACAACACGAGACACGCGCGCGCGTGCCCTGCTGATCGGGTGGCAGTGCGCAGTGTCTGTGTCACTTGGACATGCGAAACTTGGTGTATGGCTTGGGGACATGACTGAAACATTATCCCCCAAGTGCCATGTCATCTCGTTTCGTGTCGGTCTTGCAAATAGAGCCACACGGATCAGGGCATGTCGTGCGCGCGCGGTTCAGTCGCGTCTGATACGCGTCTCGTGCGACACGAGGACACGTCGTGGTCGTGTTTCAGGGTGACACGCCACTATCCCTAGACGCCCTCTAGGACTGTGCATGAGCTCGATTCATCTCGAGCTCTGTGTCGTATCCTCTGTTGCTCGACACACCCCCACGAGCCTGTGTGCACACAGTCACTGATACTTGCACTTGTGTTGTTTTGATGCAATTATGTCCACTTCGTGGACACGTTTAGGATCGTGTGGACACGTGGGGATGTTACCTACCATGTTACACTAGATTTCCTACTTGATTTCGAGTTTTGATTTATCTATTTGCTTTTCGAATGGTTTTTTTTTACTGTAAACTGATGTTCCAGGTTTTGGGAAAAACTGATATTGAATTTCAAAGTTTTAAACTGAATTAAATTGTTAATTTATGGTTAAGTGATGATGGTTAGCTTGTATACATACCTGGAATGATGTTTGCATAGATGGGATTGCATATTTATACATTTTAGATTTGTAATTTGGGTTTTGATTATGTAGGATACTCGAACTTGACTGAAAATCCAAATATAGGTTTAAATTCTTCATATATTTGTCATTTCTAAAATATGGATATTATTTTCCTGAGAATTGAGGTTAGTTTATAATACAAAATTGTTGGGTTCTACGATATTTCACCTTGTCAGTTGACAGTAGGTTGTTTTAGTGTTGATACTTCATGTATCATTGGATTTTCCCAAATATGAGCTAGTTTTCATATATATGAAATTGTTTACTGTTTTTTGTCATTTAAACAGTGAACTCAGGGTTCCCTACTGAGTTCAATCTCAGTTTTGGACTGGCTTGAACAGTCCCCTTTTTTTCCTTCTATTCCATTTTCTATTTCTTTCATTTCCTTTCTTTCATTTTCCTTTATTTTCCTTTGGTTATCATTATGCTTCTATATGTTAGTAGGAATATAGATACTTGATTCAAATATGGATATCCTCTACTTTGATTTCATATATAGGTAGTTCCTCTATGTAGTGGAATGGTATGCTTTATATTGTGTAATACTATATAACTATATTCATACCCATATGTAATGAATGAATATAATATATAAGTATATGTTGTGATTGCTATTAGATATAGTCTAAGGGTTATGAGTCAGCTTAGGTTTGACCCAGTGAGCCTATATTGGCCTAGTTGACTATCAAGTCGACCAAGTTGACAAAAGTTGACTTTAAGTTAAACTTGATCCAAATCAACTCAAATGAGCTTAGAATGACTAGATAAGTTGTGTTTGACCTAAAATTTGGTAGATAGACTAGTTGACTTATGGTTGACCAGGTTTGACCATAGTTGACCAGGTTTGACCAGAGTTGACCAAGGGTTGACTTTGACCTATAAGGACCTAGAATCATTTAGAATGCATTGTAGACTATTCTTATTTCATGTTAGACATGTTGTGACATGTGTTGCTTTAAATAGGACTCAGATACTCTAGCTCAGACTCATATTCTTATCAGATAGCCAGGATATCAGGCGAGTACATTCTCTGACCGTTTCATACTTGTTAGGAATTATATTCTTGTCATAGTTTAATTTACTTGATACTGACACGACATTATCACGGATTAGTACTATATGAATCTTTACATGAGATATTATCCCCCTCGGGTGCATCGAATATATCGTGTCATGTGCATTTTACGAACATCATGTATTCTGTGGACTCTTATTATTCATGTGTACTCATGTGCTCTTATGAACTCTCGTGATCTCATGAGCTTCATGTATAAACTATCATGTACAATAACATAACATGTCTAGATTCTTGTGTATTGATTGGGGCATGGGGGAGTAGAAATAGTCATGTGAACAATTCCAAAGTAGTGTAATCATGTACAAACTCTTTAGTGTAATCATATGCAAATCAAGCCGTTCACATGTCTATCTTGTACTCTAAATCACATAGTCACTTACAGTTCTCCATTATTATTTATAGATTGACTTGTTTATCAGTTTTCTCTCTTTCTTTCATGCTTATTCTTACAGTGTTTTATATATCTTAGCCTATCACATGCTTTATATTTTCTGTCAAGATATGAACTGCGTGAGATCTATTGTGCTCGTTCCCGTCCTGATTGGACTGTTGAAAATATTACAGGTGATGAGGAGGAGTTCTGTCCTACGTATTATGGCACAGGCTTAGATGACACCGGTGACTTAGACCCTCATGAGGATCCTACGGTTGCTGAGGACTTGCCTATTGTCTAGATTAGATTCTAGACTAGTTTCCATTAGTTGTCTTATTCATGTACTTTCAGTTTCTGGATATTGACAGATGTTTGTATATTCAGATTTACCCTCATTTGTAGCTGGTTGGAGATTGTTTTTTTTATCTTATCTTTTCATCTATTCTCTTTATTCCACTTTAGATGCTGTGATTGAGTTGTACCCTTATATTGTTCTCCTTTTGGAGTGTATATCATTGTACAGGTTTGGTTATTGCTAGATGTTGTGACCTAGGACAGCGTTCTATCGCCGACACTGCGGCGTAGGCTGGACGTACCCACTTCTCGTGCCCTTACACTAGGTGCGGGTCATGACACACATCGCCCGGTTTGTCAGGACGCACGCTATATCAGTGAATTTTAAAGATTTTCAAACTATTTTAGGCAAGTTTTTTTACTGATTTTTAAACAGGTTTATCCTGGTGTGTAATAGATGAAATCAAAATTCGTAAATAGTGTTTAGAAACTGTATAGGTTGTCTTCAACCCCATCCAACTACTTTTTAAAAGTCGCAGATGGATCGGCTATTAATCGCCTTCCAAAACTGGGGTTTATGACAATGTTCGTCCTATTTTTGAACATTTTTTCATCGAACTTTGATTTAATTTCAAGGAAAATCTAGCACATGACAATTAAATCTATTTGAAGGAAAATAAAGAGGTATAGGTTGCCTACTTACCAGAACAAGTGGTTAGAGAAACAGCGAAGCGGGGTGGCGGGGAAACTGTCACGAAGTTGGCCCCATTTCTGTTACCGCTGTTATTTGCTCTGTCTTCTCGCCCACGCGTGGCCGTGTCCAGGTGCGCTCCGGTGGTCATCGACGTTGTGGCGGCGCACGCAGGTGGCTGGGAGTTGTGCAGTAGGTTGGCAGCGCTTAGAGTTAGGGTTTGGGCTATTGATTAGGGATTTGATGAGATCACCCCCTTCTCTTGCCCGATATATACATATATATATGTATATAGTTGGGTCGAGAACAGTCGGGTTTGGGGTCTTATTGTGTGCGGGTTAGGGGGTTTAGTTGGGCTGGGTTTTCTCTTTCTTTTTTCTTGTGATAGCCTTTTATATATATATATATATATATATATATATATATATATATATATATATATATATATATATATATATATATATATATATATATATATATATATATATATATATATATATATATATATATATATATATATATATATTTTATATATATATATATATACTCCAAAAGTCCAAAAATAAATCTTAAGAATATATTCTCATAGTGTTGGGTTTATACTAAAAATATGTACATACAATAATATTTATTTCATAAATAATCCAAAATATTTAATGGTAATTTATTATTATTATAAATCTAATAACAATATTAGTAATAATAATAATGATAACCAATAAGGAAAAACTATATAGGTGTACATACAAAATATGTATAGTCTAAAAATCCTAACATGCATAAGGATAACTAGGAAGGTATTTATCCTATTTTTAAACAATTATCACTTATATTAAATAATATTGATATATTTGCAATATATATAAAAATTATTTATAAAATATATTTATTTGAGCATTAAGACAAAATATGGCATACACAAATAAAATATATCGACACGAACGTCTTTGGTCGCACTGCTTCACTACATAGGCTTGTGCTTGGTTTGGGTCCAGTCCGAACTAGTTGAGTACAACTGAATTTCCTAAAAGTCATAATATTAATAAATAACTAATTAATTATTTATAGGGGTCAAAAAACAACTTTGAATTTTTTTCCTAGTTAGAACACCATATGGCTTGGCCTTCCCTATCATGGCTAAAATACTTAGTCAAAGCACGCAACTACACTATCCGTGCCATGATTCTTGATCATCTTGTGCTCCAAATCTTAGTCATGACTAAGGTCTTATATTGTAATAACAATTTAATTAAATATTTATAAAATTCTAAAAATTCAACATTTAATTCAAATAAATAATTTAAAAAATTGGGAAGAGGGGTTACATTATGTCCCATATAAGTCCATACTCCATGCGGTCACATGCCTCGAAACGTCAAGGAACTCCGTGCCTCGACGCATCCAAGCGAGCTCCGTGCCAACGAGCTTCTACATGTGCCTGTACATGAAAACTGTTTAGGTGTCAGTACTCAACTGTACTGGTGGAGTGAGCTCCTTGCCCACCCATACAAAACCAACACGTTCATTTACTTTGTGCAACATAGTTCCTTTATGATTGCCTTTCTATTCTTGCCTTAGGATCGAATTTAGGACATAGACGCATGGCCTATTTTGTGCCACCGATAACTTACTTATCGATGTGCCTCTAGACCATTCTCGTGTTTGTAACATCAATGTACCAACTCGTGCTTGCCTTTCATGCCATACTTCGAGACACAATAACATGGTCGTGCCATAAACTTGGTTGGTGCTTCAACATCAAGGCCGTGCCTCACAACTTAATATTTCTAAACTAAACTTGTCTTACGACCCTTCTTGACTTAACTCGAAACGACTCAAATCCGACTTATGCAATACTATGCCAACGACTTAATGCTCGACGCCACATCCCGTGTCGAAGCACGTGTCTTTATTATAGCCAAATCTTAGGCTTTATACTATTGTTGCGACCTTGCATACCTTTTCTTAACTCAGTTTGTGTCGTATTTACACTTCCTTTGATTAGACCGACACCGTGTATGCGGATAGCCGCTAGCACGCCAACTTATCTATATGAAAAGTCATTGGCATTAACTAGCCATCGTGGACATAGCTATATGATGGATTGATCAATGCAGATAGCTAGCCCTAATGATAGCCCACCGAATTCTTGGTTGCCTACCCAGCATCAGCTATACCGTGTTTTCTCCATGGCCGGATCGGTCCCGTGGCCCCAGGTTGTCGTCTGAAGAAATATTGCCCTTGTGCACAAGTTGTCCATGACCATGCAGCTACGAGACTTCATCTAGACTCATGTAAATGCATGGCCTAATTTGTGGAACGACTCAAACCTTTTGCATATCGTACCCATAAACTATACTTCTTTGAGACTCCCAAACGAGGGACCGTCTCGACGAAGAACAATCGCTTAAACTTTCTATTGCGACAAACCATCGCTTGAACTTTTCATTCTTTAAAACTCAGGGAACGGCTACTGCATAGCCTTCCTACTTAACTTGAACAAAACGTGTTCTATATGTGCCATAGATCGTGGCTAACTTTTCATTGAATCAACTGTGGCTCGTGCCTTAAACCAATTTGTGTTCTATGCAACACTACTGTCCAAGTCATACTTTATATGACAAGCCTAGAGATTGTGGGTGGTATGACTTCAACAACCGCAGAAAGCGTAGGACTGCTTAGAATGACTTCGATAGCCCGATATAAATTTTTCCTAACTTAATCGTGCAACAACTTAACCCGTGGGACGAACAAAGGCTATGCCAAGCCTTGTACCGTAGAAACGTGCATTAAGACTTGTGGATCACTTTACTAAGTCAAGCATTGGACATTGGGACCGTGCATGCTTTATGTAACCACCACTTTTCTAAAATGAGGATAATTTTAAACTTTTGTAAAATTAATTATTAAATAATAGGATTTAAATCATATAAATAATTTATGGTAAATTTGATTATTTTAAATACCATTTAATTAGATGTATTGTGACTTTGGTCTTTTACTAGTGTAACCCTAGAACTACTTAGCTTAGAGACTAACCATGACCATGGAGACCTAACACATGTGATTAGATTAACTAATTACCACTTTTTAGCCAAAGGATATTTTGGTCATTTGTGATATTTGAATTATTTGAATTTTGATTAATTAATAATGTGCTAATTAATGTGTTAGGCCTTAACCTAGAATTGTCCTAATCTAGATATTGATCATGAGCCTAGATATTTGATTAGTAGCTTCCAACTAAATGACAAGGTTAGTAATATCTAGATATTATGTCTAAATAGATATTTAGCTTGGAAACCCTAATTTACTTGGGCCTTTGCTAAAATGGCTTGAATTATACTTGTAGAAGGCCTATAATTCCAGTTGAACCTAACCCTGACCCTAAAAAACCCTTGTGGCCAGCCATACACTCCACCTTGCCCTATATAACATCATGTTAGCACACATTTTGCCTCTTTTCTTACAATTCCAAACCCTAAATTGAGTTATTCCCCAAATTCACCCCTTTTATCCAAATTAACTCCAAATTGAGCCTAATCAATTGCAATACACTCCCCTAGTATAGAGGAAGCCTTTAGAAGCTAGCTACCAAGGATTTGGAGCTAATTGACCATTGGAAGTGGAGTGATTTTGCTCTCAAGTGCATTTACATTGAGATTCTAACTCTCAATAGGTAATGGCCTCTAAACCTATTAATTTTCTAATTTCTTTCCATAGATGCATTTATTTAGGGTCCCCCTAACCCTAGGCTGAATTTGGGTTCGATTCGTATCTATTTAGGGTACGTATCGGAGGAGTATCGGAGTGTTGTATAAAGTGTTCGATGAAATGCCACATAGAAATTCATGTTAATAATTTTATAAACTAATTACATAAAATTATAGCTAATATGGTGTAGATTAATTATTATGGTAACTGAGTTGGTTTTAGGACTGTTTCTTATCGATTTTAGGACATGGGGATACGGCATGACACTGTCGTGCACTGTCCTGCTACCACACACCTATATCTAGGTGAACACGACACTAGAGGACATGGGATTTGGTAGACACATGGGGTCATCGACTGACAGCATGCCCCCAAAATTTTAGGTGAATTGGTTCTCTACTCGAGGAGAAATCGAGCCTGCACTGGTTATGCACTAACACGCACACACACGAGCACACCCACTGATACGCGGTCGGACACGCGACATGACACCACTTTGACACAAACCAGATGGACACACAAGTACCCTGACACCTACCCTACCTTGTGACACACCTGTACGATACTTGTTTGGACACAATTGTGTCCAAGGGCACTCGACACACACGTACCACACACTCGAACACACTGTCTGATACACGTATATACTCTCTGTTTAGGACACGTTCATGACACTGGTACGTGACACTTAGTTGACACATGCTAGACACATCTCTGGATACCTTAGGCACATGATTCGACACATATGAGACACTTGTACATCACTCACTCACTCTTTTGTAGAACCCTAGAGGGGAGTGAATAGGGAAATAAAATAAAACTAAACACAAGTAAGCTATATCACTGAAGTAAAATAAGAGAGAGTGAGAAAATCAAACACTTGATGTATCCCGGTCTTCTCCCTAGAGGCAATCCAGTCCCGGAACTCTCTCCGGCTTAGATCCACTATTAAGTAAATAGTACACACGAGTTTGGATCCGAAGAACTCGCCAATTTCAACATGAGTTTGGATCCGAAGAACTCGCCAACTTCTTACACACAAGTTTTCTTACGAAGGCTCGTCAACTTCAAAAAGGAAAGAAAGAGAAATGTTGATCTTCTAACACTTGAAGATCGAAAAGTACAACTCTTGAATACTCTAGCACTTTTGGATTGGATGACAATTAAAAGCTTGGATAGAGTAGTAATGGTGGAGCTCTTGGTTGTTAAGAAATTTATGGCTTGAGTGGATAGCCTTCAAGAGAGAGAAGGAATCCATTTATATAGAAAACTAAGAGTATGTAGCATTTAATGCTCTTGAATATAACCCAGACGGCCATCGGTATGGACCGGCATGCCGTCGGTATTCCGTTTGGAACAGTAACGGTAATAATTATATCCGTTGGAGAGCATTTAATGCTAGCATTTAATGCTAGTATTTGTTCATTCAAAAATTAAATCAGATAAAGCGGTATACCGTCGGTATGCAGCGGTATGCCGTCGGTATAGCGATGTTCGTTACAGAACATTTTGTGGCTAACAAAACGGTATACCGTCGGTATACTGTTGTATGCCGTCGGTATGTCGAAGTTCGTCACAGAATATTTTTGTGTCTCACAAAACAGTATACCGTCGGTATACTGTTGTATGCCGTCGGTATGCCAATATACATCACAGAACATTTTTTGGCTCACAAAAAGTATACCGTCGGTATACCGTAATATACCGTCGGTATGCCGATGTTTGTCACAGAACATTCTTGTGACTCAGAAACGGTATACCGTCGGTATACAGCGGTATACCATCGGTATGCCGTTCTTTTAGACATTGATTTTTGACTGAAAAAATAGAAGAGCTTTATGATTTGTCATCCAACCTTAGGTGTTTATACAGAAAGACCTAGACCTTGTACAGACTCGAAATCTTGAATTTGTTGAGAGCCGTCTTTAAAGAGCACTGGTCTTTTCTTTAATCTTTTTAGGAACTTCCATAAGGCTTTGATGACTCGTCTTGAATGGATAGAACTTATTGTAGTAGAGCTTTGAAAGAATATCTTTAGCTGAAATATAGAGAAAACTAGACTACGAAGATGCTGTTAATGTTATCAAAATAAACTGTGCCAACATCTTTCACCATGTTATGATACATACCTTTGTATTGCTGCACACTTGGACACTCTTTGACATATTGGACTCTGCTTGGACACTACACACTTACATACACACTCATACTGAGACTTTGACACTTGATTCATCACTTGGACAAGCATAGGAATTGCTCTGAACACATGTTCACGTATCTGCACCTCACAAATAATTTGGTATATATGAACACCTCATGTCTAACACTAACCTTTATTCTGGCCACCCTTTCCTTAATTGAATGTCTTACAATTGGTAAGTTCATTATTTTGATGTACCTGACCCTATCTAAAGTAAGTCCCTGTTCTTAATACTTAGTAAATTGCTTTCTTGGTTCAGTCCTTAACCACCTTGTTTAGCACCAGTTTCTAGGTTGGAGAGGGACTCAAGCATTTGGTTGTATTGTTTAAGTCTAGTCCCCCTTCATGTTTAAACCATAGTGTTTAGTTGCAGCCTTGACCACACACATCTCCATATCCCTTAGATTCAGTTTATAACCCAGGTGATATCCACCTTCATGTCACCTTGTTAGCCCTTCTGAACCAATGTTCCTGTCCAGGTTGAGTTTCATAGACTTGTGTGGCAGTAGGTAGTAAGTATACATGTATATTGTTTTGCTACCTGTGGGGTAACATATATATATATATATATATATATATATATATATATATATATATATATATATATATATATATATATATATATATATGTATATATATATTTTATATATATATATATATATATATATGTGTGTGTGTGTGTGTGTGTGTGTGTGTGTGTGTGTGTGTGTGTGTGTGTGTGTGTGAAAATATATATATATATATGTGTGTGTGTGTGTGTGTGTGTGTGTGTGTGTGTGTGTGTGTGTGTGTGTGTGTGTGTGTGTGTGTGCCTCTAATGGATAATCTATACATTTATATTAGAGTATATGTTTGTGTATATGATTGTTTTTGGACTGGTTTATACATTAAGAGTGTTAGTATAGGTTTATACAGGTTGTGCTAGTTGGCATTTGTCACGACCCGCACCCTGATTAGGGGCACGAGAAGTGGGTACGTCCAGCCTACGCCGCAGCATCGGCGGTAGAACGCTGTCTAGGTCATCTAGAAATACTACAACTAAACAGATAAAGGTACCTGTACAGTATATACACTCCGAATGGAGGTGACATAGCAATACAGTTTCAATCACAAATATAAAACTAAGGTAGATAGCATGGAAAGGAAATATGATAGATGAAGCAGGAAATAAGTTCGAGATCCACACAAGTCCAAAACTAACATAACATCACAAAATATAATATAATACTACAGTATGAAAAGTACTAGCTGGCTCACAGGCCAGGCAAACCTAACTAAACTACACTACTCAGGGTGAGCAAAGTCTAATGGCTCTACTAACAAGCCACGGTCCAAGTCTACTCTATCTAACCCGTCCCCATAATAGGTCGAGCAATCAGCCTCTGAATCATCTGTAAAATTTATCAACGGTATCCTGTCAGGAAAATGAGCAAGTACAAGTGCTAACAGCAGTTCCATGTGAATTGACAAATTCTATAAGAGACAGTATAATGAACTACAAGACAAAGATATATGAAGACTTGGAACCGTTCGAAAGTCGAGTTACAACCCTTAAACCAAACAAGGACCGGGTTGTAACCCTTCTTTCAAACAGGACTTAGTCTCAAATCATAGAACAGTATAAAGTCAGGTAGAGCATATGAGTAAATAAAATCATAGCATGGTGAGAAGTACAGAAAGTAAAACTGAACTGGAATATAAGATACGACAATAAATATAAAATGTGATTTGAATTATTAGAGCGATATGTGATCGGCTAGGGAGTCAGGATAGGGTTATCCACTTGGCCCGACAATCACAGGAAAATCTCTGGAAAGGGTTATGCCGGCCAACCTGGATAACCCGGCAAGGGGTGTCTGCTACACCCTACGTGAGGTGAGGGTGGCGCTAGCAAAATAAGGACATGGGGATTTGATCACATATCCCCTAATAATTCTCCCATCCCCGAATAGTATCATGGATCCGGACATGGCGCGTCATGACATAGATTCGAAAGCAGGTGATCAGCCCACTCCCAAATCGATATCTATATAAGTACATGAATATGGATATCACATACCAACATACCAAGGAAAATTCGGAAATAACATCTCATGACAGGATCCAATGTATACTAGTAAGTGAACTATCGTGTCGAGAATCAAGTAAGACACTACAACTGAATTGGATATAGTAGATATCAAGACAATGAAAACTATCAGTGAATGTACTCGCCTGTGGTCCTGAGCTGATAAGGTGAACAGACGCTCAGAGTAATCATAGACCTAAAGATGAGATACTACAAGTCAAAACATGGTTTAATAATGAAAGAAAAGCTAATCTAATCATGATATGCAAGTCTAAGTCAAAACTAGGTCAAACTAAGTTACACCAAGCTAAACTAGGTCACACTAGGACAACCAAGGTCAAACAAGGTCACATGAAGTCAATCCAAGTCAAACTATGTCAATTTGCGTCAAAGTTGACTTACAGTTGACTTTTAGGTCAAAAAGTCAACTTTGGTCAACTCTGGTCAACACTGAGTCAACCCTAGGTCAAACAAGTCAAATGTTGACTAACAGTTGATTTTCAGTCAACTGGTCAACTCTGGTTTGGTTTTGGTCAATTCTAAGTCAAGTGTTGACTTGAAGTTGACTTTTGGTCAAAAAGTCCACTCTTGGTCAACAGAGGTCAAGACTAGCCTAAACTACCCTCATATAGTCATTACCTACCAAGACAACTTATTTCTAATCCCATCTTAGAAGTTAAACTCAATATCTCATCAATACCCTATTTCCTACATTTATCCATCTTATTCTCCTTCTCATTCTCCTCCTTATTCTCCTCTCTATTCTCCTCCTCATTCTCCTCCTTATTCTCCTCTCTATTCTCCTCCTTCTTATTCTCCTCCTCATGCTACTGCTGCTCCTGCTAGTGCTATTGCTGCTCCTGTGGCATATTCTCCTTCTCATTCTCCTTCTTCTTATTCTCCTCTCTATTCTCCTCCTCATTCTCCTTCTCATTCTCCTCTCTATTCTCCTTCTCATTCTCCTCCTCATTCTCCTCTCTATTCTCCTCATTCTCCTCCTCATTCTCCTTCTCATTCTCCTCTCTATTCTCTTCCTCATTCTCCTCCTCATTCTCCTCCTTCTCATTCTCCTCTCTATTCTCCTCCTCATTCTCCTCCTCATTCTCCTTCTCTCATTCTCCTTTCTATTCTCCTCCTTCTCATTCTCCTCTCTATTCTCCTCCTCATTCTCCTCCTCATTCTCCTTCTCATTCTCCTCTCTATTCTCCTCCTCATTCTCCTTCTCATTCTCCTCTCTATTCTCCTCCTCATTCTCCTCTCTATTCTCCTCCTTCTCATTCTCCTCTCTATTCTCCTCCTCATTCTCCTTCTCATTCTCCTCTCTATTCTCCTCCTCATTCTCCTTCTCATTCTCCTCTCTATTCTCCTCCTCATTCTCCTCCTCATTCTTCTCCTTCTCATTCTCCTCTCTATTCTCCTCCTCATTCTCCTTCTCATTTTCCTCTCTATTCTCCTCCTCATTCTCCTCCTCATTCTCCTCCTTCTCATTCTCCTCTCTATTCTCCTTCTCATTCTCCTCTCTATTCTTCTCCTCATTCTCCTTCTCATTCTCCTCTCTATTCTCCTCCTCATTCTCCTTCTCATTCTCCTCTCTATTCTCCTCCTTATTCTCCCACATACATATCTACATACACACACACACACACACACACATATATATATATATATATATATATATATATATATATATATATATATATATATATATATATATATATACAGACACACACACACATATATATATATACAGACATACACACACACATATATATATATATATATATATAAATACACACTCTCAACACCACTACCACTATTCTCATGACACCATGTAATAATATATATATAACAAATATGATACAATATGATACATTGAAAATACCTTCTCTAAACAATATAAAATCTGGAATTTAAATGTCTAATAATTAATCACACAATATATATATTAAAAACAAGAGTCCAATAGGAATTTTCTACTAGGACACAAACCTACACATAGGACACTCCTAAAGGTCTCCAAAAGGATACGAAACGGACACAAATGGGGACACAACCATGGGGGTTATTCCTTTGGGTCAAAAATAATCCTATATGCATGTTGAGGTGATTTAGAAGAGAGATTATACCTTCCGGGAGAGAGATTCAAATGAAAAAGCCTTTCGACTCGACACCGACACGTAGAGATTCCAAAAGGACACGAATGAGCTCCGAATCCTCCCAAACTTGGCTAGCTCCTTCCTTTCATGGAGTAGAAGAGAAAAGAAGAATATTTGGTGGAAGAAATGGTGGATTTGGAGATGAAATCAATAGAGTTGCTCTCTAAAAATTTGGGGAAGAACAAGAGAGAGAAAGTTGTAGATAGAAATGAAATGGAGAGAGAGAGGTTGCTTTGGAGTGAAGCAAAGGAGAGGGGGTGCTCCATACATAGCCGGCCACATCCTAGAGGGTTGGGGCATTTGGCAATTTACCAAAATGCCCTCCAAGTTAAAGAAATGAGTGGTTTGAGTTGGGGTCAAAATGGTAACTTGAAAACTCCTAATTTCAAGTTCTAAATCTAATTCTAATTCCTAATCCCACTAAAATCAAATGGGATTAGTCAAATATAAATATCTGGATTTGGTCATGACAAGTTGGTCGGTTCCAGTTGGGTCCCGATCAGAGTCTAAGCTACCCCGGGTCCCCAATACAAGTCGGAATGAGCTGAAATTCGAATCCGACTCAAATAACCCCAAAATAGTATCATAAATAATAAAATAAATTTCAAAAAATATTCAAAAGTACAAAATGACAAAAATACCCATGTTCCTGAAAACTGGGGGTGACAGCATTTCAGAGTAAGGGATGGCAGTGCATTTCTTTGCATTGGCAGCAGCAAGGGATAATCCCTTGGACAGAGGTTTGGGTCTGTGTGTGTCTCAGAATAGTGAGAGTGAGAGAGAGATCCAGATTTGAGAGTTCAGATTTCTGAATATTTGTGGGCCTTGATATTAAAGAAGAGTGGATATATATATATATATATATATATATATATATATATATATATATATATATATATATATATATATATATATATATATATATATATATATATATATATATATATATATATAGGTGTATTGAGTAGTTGTGGTTAGACTTGAAGAAAAATGCATATGAGGCCAATTTCAGCCATGTGGATCCATGTGCCATGTGAGAGCTTTAGAGGGGACTGATATGGATTGGATCAGGTATATAGGTTTCAACCTATACCAGTTGGGTAAGAATATATAGACATGAGAATATCTGATATAGAAGGTAGGCTATAGGCCAATATATGGGTAGATAGATATGTGAAGGTTTAGGAGTTATATTAGTGAGTCTTAGAGTGTTACAGTTGGTAGGAGAGTGAGTTGAAAATAGTGGTTGTTAGTAAGTTAGATATTATATGAGTACCATGAGATCAATTATAGTATATAAATTTATTATAGAGATAACGTAGAGATAGGTTAGATATATATATGTATGTATAAATATAGATTTAGATGATGTTTGGCATGTGGTTATGTTATGAGGTTAAGGTATATATATAAGATATATATATATATATCTATATATTATATATATATATATATATATATTATATATATATATATATATATATATTATTTATATAATTTTATTTATTATTTTTTATTTTATATATATATTATATTATATATATTAATATATATATAATATATATATATATATATATATATTATCTAGATATATATATATAAAATAATATATATATATAATAATATATATATATATATTATATATAAGATATATATATAAAATATATATATATATCTATATATATAGAAGTAATATATCTATATATATGAGGAATATATATTTTTTTTTTTTTTTTATATATGGAATAGGGATGAGTATATATAATATATATGAGAATATATATGAGGAATATATATATATATAATATTATATATATATATATATATATATATAATATATATATATCCTCATCCCTATTCCATATTAAGGATATAATGTTGTGGTTGTTATGAGAGTTAGAGTTATACTACATCTATGAATAGGGATGAGGATATATATATATATATATATATATATATATATATATCTATATATATATATATATATCTATATATATATATCTATATATATAATATATATATATAGGATATCTTAAGTAGGTTGGCATATGGTTAGATTTGTGAGATTAGTTATATACAGAATTTCTAAATAGTGACCCATTGGACTAAGATTGACCAATGTTGACCAATAATCTAATATTGACCTTGTTTGACTAGAAAGTTGATCAAAACCCTAGAAAGTTGACCTTCACTCTAAGTTGACCAGAGGGTTAACCAAATTGACTTTAGAGTTGACTTTGATATAGAATGACCTAGAATTATGTAGATAATTGTTGTACACTTCATTATCATATGATTTGAACTCTTTATAACATGTATTGCTCTAATAGGACTATGTGGCTCCAGTTTGGACATCTATACATATCAGTTGTTCAGGTTATCAGACGAGTGTATTCTCTGATCATTCTCATTCATGATAGTATCTATATTGCCTGCTTTAGACTACTTTACTTGATGCTGACACGTCGTTATTACGGATTGGTACTATATGGATCTTGTCATGCGATGTTATTCCCTCAGCGGATACATCGGATATTTCATGTGCGTGTACTTTACCGTGTGCATCGTGTACTCCTTGTATTCGTGTACAAATCTTGTGCTCTCATGTACTCTCGTGTGCTCACATGATCTTCTTGTGCAAACAATTCATCGTGTACATAACATAACTCGATCGGATCCTTGTGTATTGATTGGGGACGGGGGAGTAGAAGTGGTTATGTGATCATTCTCTTAGTATACTCGTGTGCAAATCAAGCCGATTACATAACCATCTTGTGCTCTAAATTACTTATATTTCACTTACAGTTCTTATTTTCTATAAAACTTTCATGTACTCAGATTTGTCTATTTTAACTGTTCTTGTACATCCCTCTCTACGGAGTTTCATATATTTTATGTTCTTCATGTACATTTCTTTATAGTTCATGTATTTTATTCTACTGCTTGTTCTATATTTTTGGCATATTTTGGATTTGTTTTAGAGATATGTGCTCGTTCCTGTCCTGATTGGACCCGTTGACAAAATATTACAGATAACCTGGAGGATCTTGGCACTACCTTATGGAAATGACATAGACGACACTTGCGACTTGGACCCTCAGGAGGATCCAGCTTGCACTGAGAAGACCCTAGTTCTTAGGCTAGATTGCTATGGCTTTATCTTACTTATTTGTGTTGTCCTGAGTTTGTATTATTCATAGGTTATGTTAGTGTTGATAACACTTAGACATTTCATTTATGGTTGTTTCTCATTCTGTGGATATTATATCTATCTTATCGTGTCATTTATCTACCTCTAGTTTATGTGATTGAGTTATACCTCCTGAGATTGTCTCCATTTGGAGAGTATATTACATTGTGTGGTTGTGACCGAGAACAGCGTTCTACCGCCGACACTGCGGCGTAGGCCAGACGTACCCACGTACTCGTGCCCCTAAACTGGGTTGCGGATCGTGACACTTTGTCAAGCATTTATACGTGCGACGCCTATGACTTATGCTAAGTGCATAGCTTGTGGCAACACCTACCAACTTTTCTTCTCCCAAGCCACGGGACGAAGGACCGAGTGTCATTTTGAAAGCACATCGTACAATATTTCTAAGTCGACCGTGGGAACTTTCCATATTCTAACAATCCGACTTGACTTAGGATTATTCTCTTAGCTATGTGGATTTGCCTCTTTTATTATCGAGCTTACTTGTGCATTTGAAAACTTTTATTTTACTAGTCTGAAGGCCAAGCTGAGGCAAGTTCACCGAAGCCACCCACCTGAGTGAGGAGTTGCCTCGACCGAGCAGAACTTCGAGCAAGTCGTTTCATGGCTAAGTACGAACGTCGTTGGCGTTTTAATTCCTCCGATTGAACTGAGCGGGACGGGATATTTCAGTGACCATTGGCGAATCATCGTAAGACCAACTTTCGACATATTTACAAGACGCTTTGCTTCGTAGGCCTTCACCAATCTAACGGTTGGTTGTTTCGCTTTCAGTTATGATAAATTTCCTTCTATCCTTAGTGAGCCCATACTTCTATGCTCGTCGATTGTCACTTCCCGTTCCCGGAATACGTATTTTTATATATGTACAACTCATGTGTATTTATTTAGTATTTATCATGTATTATTCTGTATTTAAATTCCTCTAGTTCATGTTAATT
Source organism: Iris pallida (assembly GCA_029216955.1). NCBI lineage: Eukaryota > Viridiplantae > Streptophyta > Magnoliopsida > Asparagales > Iridaceae > Iris > Iris pallida. The sequence continues at coordinate 7,525,415 of JANAVB010003000.1, forward strand.
AATTATCTTCTCTTTAAATTTTTATGTTAATTTTATTTCTGCAATTATATTTCTGCAATTTTATTACCTATATTTTATTTTGCTGCTTTAGTGTTATTTGGTTCGGCCTTATTGGGTTCGGATTGGTGGTGGACAACCCGGCCCACTAGCTCCCACCTACCACCCCCTTCCTATTTAAAGCTTCCATCTCTTTCTCTCTCCTCATTATTTCATTCTCACCATTACTTCTTCTTCTTCTTCTTCCTCTCATTACTCCCCACCACCTACCAGCAGCAGGAGAAGGCAAGTGCAATCTTGCTTCTTGCTTGGAGAACCATTTTTGTGGTTCATTTCCCTTCCTCTCATGATTCTGAGAGAGATTAGTTCTTAACGTTTTTTATTTCTGTGGTTGGTTTCTCCTAGATCTAATTTGTTATATTCTCGGTTGTCATGGGTTTTTGATCTCCCAACTTTACGTGTATTTTCTCTGGCACTGGATCAAGGCTCCATGGGACTTGGAGTTTGGGAGATGTTTTACGCACACGTTCTTACGTGCTCGCGTAAACATCAGCCCAGTCACGCACACGTCTTTACGTGTTTGCGTTTATTTTTAGTCACGCTCATGTCTTTACATGCGTGCGTAACTTTTTAGTTACGTTCACACTGTGCGTGTCTGCGTGACTTTTGAGTTACGTTCACACTGTGTGTGCGTGCGTGTATTTTAGTCACACTCACTCTGTGCGTGCGTGTATTTTTAGTCACGCACACATCCACGAGTCTGCGTGTATTTTTAGTCACGCACACTTCCATGAGTGCGTGGATTTTTTAGTCACGCTCTCTTGTGCGTGCGTGGATTTTCCCTTCACGTTCATGCTGTGCTTGCTTGCGTGACTTTTTACGCTCACGCTCGCCAGCATGTATCACTTTTCACGCTCACTGTTCACGCCCTTTTTCCATGCTCACCCCAGCTAGACTTAGCGTGACTTGTTGGTCTTAAGCATAGACTTCTTGCGTGACTTTTGGCCTTAGCATAGATTTGTTGGCGTGACTTCCTGACCTGGGTGTTTTTATTTATTCCTCAACATATTCATTTAATGATGGCATGATAATTCTTCTATTATATCCTTACGCCTTTTTGCGTGAATTTCTTGATAAATCATGATATGTTAAATTTGTTAAAATGGATTGTTATGTAAAATGCGCCTTGTGTCCTGATCGATCCATGGATACCCAGTATGACTAGAACTTGACCTCGAGAGTTATAGACTCGACCCTATTTGATGATAAATGACTTTCATGCCTTGTCATCATTAATGACGATGGTTATTTGACTAATTGATCATGCGTTCCTAGTTGGAACTAAGAGACTGGCTAGTCGTCTTATTGAAATAAATGAATGAGACACGTTCATGTTATGAACTATTGCAATCGACTGGCTGATCTCAAATATTGACATACATGCACATGCAGGCTTCAATCTATTTATTTATTTGTTTATTTAGTTATTTTCTACAAAAGAAGCATGTGTACTTATGGTCAAGGCATGATTACCGTGGTTAGATTTGATTGTTGCATTACGCTATGTAAGACCTGCAACCTAGCCGCACTGGTAGCGTTGTAGAGTTGAGCATATCGTACCCCGTACGAAAGTACTCATTTGAAATGACCATAATCCACGGCATGGGATTTTACTCAACGTAGGGACTATTAAGTTAAATAAAATAATGATTGCATGGAGAGAATGGATTCCCAAGTTCTTACATGGCAGCCCCCTTGGGACGAATAGTACCCGACGGGCCGGCTGGTTCCCACAGATACTGTAAATCTGCCACACGGGCAGGGAACAGTATCTGCTTTTATTATTATTGTATATTGTATATTGACGGACGTCCTGCTAGGACTCGTCTAATTCATGCATGGCGTACATGATTGACTGGATAGACTAGCCTTGCTCGCACATAGTAAGAACTGAGGAATCCTTAATTTGTATTATTCCAGGATAACTTGGGACTCACAATAGCAAGCCGTAGAATTTGATTGGCCGTTCAAGATGATTTGTTTGTGTACTATACTACTCTGTTACCTAACTGGGATGATCAGAATGTCAGGACATGACGGGCCAACTTCTGTCCTTGTTTGGTTGGGAGGTTGGTTCGAAGTGTCGTGATGTGATGTGAACCCTAGTAACAAGCAGAGATCTATTATTACATTCTTTTATTTACTGGTTTATGTCCTTCATGTCGTCCTTCCTTGTGGTACTTGCTATTAGAGGTCTAACCTCTCTGGTTTTGCATGACCAGATTTAGAGCCGGTTCCCGAGGATCCAGCGTACTTCTACCTCCAAGATGGTCAATACTAGAGGCATGATTGCAGGAGGACTCGAGTGGGTTCCTTACTTCACCGCTCGTTTTGTTATTTACCTTTATACTTAGCCGTTTGGCACCGACATGTTAGTCGGATTGTCTTGTACTTACTTTTACATGATTGTAATTAAGTCAGACTGCAGCTGATAACAATTGTGTATACCTTACTATACCATCTGGCTATGTTTTGTAAAGCCAGATTTCCAGAACATTCTGACTGAGCGTTTGGGACGCCTTACTGCTTTATCTTACATGTTCTGTATTACTGTTTCTTATTTGAATGATTGAGACAATAGATGCGAAATGACCATAGTGAGACTTTTATGTAGTATGCACCCCCCTCGTCTGGTTAGACAGCATTGATCGTATTATACGGTATTCATCTACCCGTAATACGTAGCTGGCTGAGTCATTCCCCCGCTCTCCAGTATTCTGGTTCTGGGGCGTGACAAGGTTTTAGTGGTGGCCCATGCAGGTCTGATTTCAAACTTGTGGGGTGTTTTGATTTATAGGATGTCTCAATCACACATATTCCCCCTTGATCTCCCGATTCGTTATTCTCAACTCTTGCTTGACATTCCGGTATCCTTTGACTTCATTGATCCTTCATGTCCGGTCGTTTGATTGTTCTCTTGTCCCTTTTCTTAGGGGCACTTCGTCCGCATCGGTCAGAGCTGGGCAGCAACAACAAGGGCAACATGGGCAACATGACCAGGTTGGTCAGCATCAAGGGCCAGTCTCACCTCAGGAGACTATCCAGGAAGAAGTGATAGTAGAACCAGCAGTTGGACCGCAGTATCCGGAAGTTCCAAACCCACCCATAGTTCTACCTACCCCTGTGGAAGTGGACACACCAGCCCTTCTGGAGATCATGAGAGGAATGATGGCTGCTCAGCAACATCAGATGTTGGCCCAGCAGCGCATGCACACTCAGCTACAAGAGCAGAATGTGTTGCTCAACCAAGGATTGCAGACGGCTTTGGAAAGAGGAGTGAGGACTGATTCAGGAGCATCAGCCAGGTTTTGTAAGTACAACCCCCGCCGTTTCGAGGGCACGGAGGATACCATTTCAGCGGATGCATGGCTTAAGGATATGGAGGCTGTTCTGACAGCGGCTAAGGTACCGGCGGAAGAACGTGTGGATCTAGTGAAGTTGTTACTTCAAAATCTCGCACGTGATTGGTGGAAATCAGAGGAAGTGGGCATCAGACGTCCTGTGGCTTGGGACGATTTCACGGCAAGATTCAAGACCAAGTACTATGGAGTTGTGGCGCAGTTTGAGCTACAACAGAAGTTTATCAACCTCAGGCAGGCCGGCAAGACTGTAGATGCTTATGCAGCAGAGTTCTGCAGATTGAGTAGATTCGCCCCAGAGATGGTAGCAACAGAGCGCCAGAGGGCCATGAGGTTTCAGCAAGGGTTTCATCTCGAGCTTTTGCAATTGATAGAGGGGCACAATTACCAAACTTTTTATGAGATATTAACGGCAACTCGAAGGCATGAGATCACTATTCAGAGGCTTGCGGTGAGGACTGGGGGTCAGAAGAGATCCCACAGTCAGATTGAAGGAGGAGGGGGAGCAGCGCCCCGAACAACAGCACCATCCACTGGCATTCGTATCCACGATGTGGCGATACGAGGACCAGCACCCCCAGGCAGCAGCAACAACAGCAACAGAGGAAGAACCAGCAACCCCCGGCAGGCTGTACTTATTGTGGAAAGATGGGGCATACTAGAGATGTGTGTCGGACATTGAATGGACTGTGTCTGATATGTAGAAATCCAGACCATCGGGTTACCACATGTCCCATAAATTCGAGGGCATGAGGGCCAGGGCAGCAGTTTCCTGCTCTGCCAACCCCAGGGGCAGGCCAATATCGAGGACCAGCAGTGGCAGTAAGGCCGTTGGCACAGCATCCGCAGGCTCAGATATTTCGGCAGCAGGGACCGCCGATGCAGCAACACCAGCATAGACCACTCCAGCATCATCAAGGCAGGGGCCAGCAGCAGCACCAGGCTAGGCCGCAGCATGGAAATCAGCAAGGAGGTCGAGGGCAAGCATTCACTCTGTCCTTAGAAGAGGCATTGGCATCGGAAGATGTTGTGGCAGGTAACATTCTCGTCGCCTCATATCCCGCAGTAGCATTGTTTGATTCGGGAGCATCACACTCATTTATATCTGCACAATTTGCGACACGACTAGGAATGGAGTTCGAGGCATTGCCAGGGAGGTTGAATATACTCACTGGTAATGGGCTCGTAGGAGTTAGTAGAGTTATTTTAGCATGTAGCGTTGTAGTTTGCGGGCATTCTTTACCTGCCCGGTTGATAGAATTTCCTGTCGGAAATTTCGACGTTATCTTAGGCATGGACTGGCTGAAAGACAGTCATACGACAATAGATTGTCGTAGAGGGAGTGTATCTTTTGATATTCCAGGCAGGGAGAGATTCACCTTAGTCAGATCAGAGGCAACTCAACAGGAGCAGGGAATAGTAGCGGTAATGGAAGAAGTTCAGATTCCGAAGGTAGTTGAAGAATTTCTAGACGTATTTCCTGAAGAACTTCCAGGTCTACCACCGGTTAGAGATATTGAGTTCAGTATAGAATTGACACCAGGAACTAAACCGATATCAGATCGGGTTTACAGAATGGCAGATTCAGAGCAGGCCAAGGTATATCAGCACATAGAGGAACTGAAGGAGAAGAAGTTTATCCAAGCTAGCGTGTCACCATGGGCAGCACCAGTGGTACTTGTGGGAAAGAAGGATGGGTCATCCAGGTTATGCATTGACTACAGGAAGCTTAACGCGGCAACAGTAAAGAACAAGTACCCATTACCCAGGATCGACGACTTATTTGATCAGTTGAGCAGAGCTAGAGTTTTCTCCAAGATAGATCTTCGTTCATGGTACCATCAGGTGAGGGTTCGGAAGGAGGATATTCCCAAGACAGCATTCAGGTCGAAGTATGGGCATTACGAATTCTTAGTAATGCCGTTTGGTTTGACCAATGCTCCAGCAATATTCATGAATTTGATGAACCGCATCTTTATGCCATATTTAGACCAGTTTGTCGTTGTATTTCTTGACGACATTCTCGTATACTCAGCTAGTGAAGAGGAGCATGAAGACCACCTCAGGAAAGTGTTGTAGGTTCTGAGAGAGAACCAGTTGTATGCCAAGCTCAGCAAGTGTGAGTTTTGGTCGGATCATATTTCATTTTTGGGTCATATCATATCAGGAGCTGGAGTAGCAGTAGATCCCAGGAAGATAGAAGCAAGTAGAGAGTTGGCCAGTACCCAAGACCGTAGCAGATGTGCGGAATTTCTTGGGATTAGCAGGGTATTACAGAAGGTTTGTGTCAGACTTTGCAAGGCTTTCAGCACCCATGACCCGTTTGACCCGGAAGGATGTGCCATTCGTTTGGTCAGCAGAATGTCAGACATTATTTGAGACTTTGAAGCAGAAGTTGATATCAGGACCTATTCTTACATTGCCAGTTGGACCTGGAGGTTTTATAGTGTATTATGATGCGTCAGGTAAAGGACTTGGATGTGTCCTTATGCAACATGGAAAGGTGATAGCATATACATCTAGGCAGCTTTGGGACCACGAGAAGAATTACCCAACTCATGATTTAGAGTTAGCGGCAGTAGTGTTTGCTCTGAAGCTATGGAGGCATTACTTATATGGTGACCGAGTGGAGATGTACACAGATCATAAAAGTCTGAAGTACATCTTTACTCAGAAGGAGCTGAACATGAGGCAGAGAAGATGGTTAGAGTTGATCAAGGATTATGACGTAGAACTTCAGTATCATCCAGGCAAGGCTAATGTAGTAGCAGACGCTCTTAGCAGGAGAGGCGGCACATTTATGCTGACAACGCAGAAGCATATCTTAGAAGACCTTCAGGAGATGGGCATTGAAGTTATACTTCCTAGTGATGTAGGAGTTCTAACTAGTCTGCAAGTTCAATCTGACTTAGTAGACAGGATCAAGGCAGCTCAGGCACAAGACCCAAGGATTCAGAAGCTTAGGGCAGAATGTGAGTCAGGACTCAGGAAGGAGATACAAATTCATGAAGATGGTACACTTAGGTTTGGATCGCGTCTATGTGTGCCTAGTGGAGATATCAGACAGGAGGTTATGGCAGAAGCTCACAGTTCTCAGTATTCTATTCACCCTGGAGGGACCAAGATGTACCAAGATATCAAGCAGCATTTCTGGTGGAACGGGATGAAGAGGGAGATCGCTAGATTTGTTTTCCGTTGCTTGGTATGTCAGCAAGTGAAGGCAGAACAGCAGAGGCCGGCTGGGTTATTGCAACCGCTTCCTATTCCGGAATGGAAATGGGAGCATATTACAATAGACTTTGTGACCGGTTTACCGAGATCACCAAGTGGTAAGGATGCTATTTGGGTGATAGTGGACCGACTTACGAAGGTAGCACACTTTCTTCCTTTCAGAGTAGGACAATCTACAGAAAAGTTGGCAGAGTTGTATATGCAACAGATAGTCAGGCAGCATGGAGTCCCTGTTAGTATTGTGTCAGATCGAGATACCCACTTTACATCACATTTCTGGAAGAGTTTACATTATAGTCTGGGTACCAAGTTAAGATTTAGCACGGCATACCATCCGCAGACAGATGGGCAATCAGAAAGAATGATTCAGACTTTAGAAGACATGTTACGAGCTTACACTTTAGATTTTGGAGGGTCTTGGAAAAGTCACCTGCACTTGGTCGAGTTCTCATACAATAATAGTTATCAGGCCAGTATCCAGATGGCACCATTCGAAGCATTATATGGTAAGAAGTGCAGGTCACCGCTCGCATGGGATGATATCGGAGAAAGGAAGATGCTAGGCCCAGAAATGATTGTTCAGACGGTTGAAGTAGTTAAAGAAATTAGAGAGCGACTTCGAGTTGCGCAGGATCGGCATCGTCATTGGGCGGACCAGCATCGTAGGCCGTTAGAATTCTCTGTTGGGGACCACGTATTCTTGCGGATCTCACCTACTCGTGGGGTCATTAGATTTGGCGTTCGCGGGAAATTGAGTCCGCGGTACGTGGGCCCATTCGTTATCCTTGATCGGATAGGCGATGTTGCTTATCGTTTATCCCTTCCACCTTCGTTACGAGAGGTGCATGACGTGTTTCATGTATCTCAATTACGTAAGTATGTATCAGACCCAAGCCATGTCCTCGATCACTCTGAGCTGGTTGTTGGTACCAACCTGTCTTACGAGGAACAGCCTGTGTCCATTTTGGACCAAAGAGAGAAGATACTCAAGAACCGAACAATTAGTCTTGTCTGTGTTGCTTGGGGTCATCACTCCTTGGGAGAGTCAACGTGGGAACGTGAGGATGATATCCGATCACGGTATCCACACCTGTTTGACTCACAAGGTATATCTTTTTCTGTATACCTTGATTGTCTTGATTCTTCATGCTTATCGCTTTATGGGTAGAACTACCTGATATCGTAGATTGATGGATTTACATATATAGTACTTGCTTTTGATATGGTAATAATGATTGCTTGCTCACTAAAATTGCTTGTATTAGTTTAGCTCTGATATTTCTATCCGGCTTGGATTTGAAATTCCGAGGACGGAATTTTTTTAAGGTGGATAGATATGTCACTCCCCGTTCCCGGAATACGTATTTTTATACATGTACAACTCATGTGTATTTATTTAGTATTTATCATGTATTATTCTGTATTTAAATTCCTCTAGTTCATGTTAATTAATTATCTGCTCTTTAAATTTTCATGTTAATTTTATTTCTGCAATTATATTTCTGCAATTTTATTACCTATATTTTATTTTGCTGCTTTAGTGTTATTTGGTTCGGCCTTATTGGGTTCGAATTGGTGGTGGACAACCCGGCCCACTAGCTCCCACCTACCACCCCCTTCCTATTTAAAGCTTCCATCTCTTTCTCTCTCCTCATTATTTCATTCTCACCATTACTTCTTCTTCTTCTTCTTCTTCTTCTTCCTCTCATTACTCCCCACCATCTACCAGCAGCAGGAGAAGGCAAGTGCAATCTTGCTTCTTGCTTGGAGAACCATTTTTGTGGTTCATTTTCCTTCCTCTCATGATTCTGAGAGAGATTAGTTCTTAACGTTTTTGATTTCTGTGGCTGGTTTCTCCTAGATCTAATTTGTTATATTCTCGGTTGTCATGGGTTTTTGATCTCCCAACTTTGCGTGTATTTTCTCTGGCACTGGATCAAGGCTCCATGGGACTTGGAGTTTGGGAGATGTTTCACGCACACGTTCTTACGTGCTCGCGTAAACATCAGCCCAGTCACGCACACGTCTTTACGTGTTTGCGTGTATTTTTAGTCACGCTCATGTCTTTACATGCGTGCGTAACTTTTTAGTTACGTTCACACTGTGCGTGTCTGCGTGACTTTTGAGTTACGTTCACACTGTGTGTGCGTGCGTGTATTTTAGTCACGCTCACTCTGTGCGTGCGTGTATTTTTAGTCATGCACACATCCACGAGTCTGCGTGTATTTTTAGTCACGCACACTTCCATGAATGCGTGGATTTTTTAGTCACGCTCTCTTGTGCGTGCGTGGATTTTCCCTTCACGCTCACGCTGTGCTTGCTTGCGTGACTTTTTACGCTCACGCTTGCCAGCGTGTATCACTTTTCACGCTCACTGTTCACGCCTATTTTCCACGCTCACCCCAGCTAGACTTAGCGTGACTTGTTGGTCTTAAGCATAGACTTCTTGCGTGACTTTTGGCCTTAGCATAGATTTGTTGGCGTGACTTCCTGACCTGGGTGTTTTTATTTATTCCTCAACATATTCATTTAATGATGGCATGATAATTCTTCTATTATATCCTTACGCCTTTTTGCGTGAATTTCTTGATAAATCATGATATGTTAAATTTGTTAAAATGGATTGTTATGTAAAATGTGCCTTGTGTCCTGATCGATCCATGGATACCCAGTATGACTAGAACTTGACCTCGAGAGTTATAGACTCGACCCTATTTGATGATAAATGACTTTCATGCCTTGTCATCATTAATGACGATGGTTATTTGACTAATTGATCATGCGTTCCTAGTTGGAACTAAGAGACTGGCTAGTCGTCTTATTGAAATAAATGAATGAGACACGTTCATGTTATGAACTATTGCAATCGACTGGCTGATCTCAAATATTGACATACATGCACATACAGGCTTCAATCTATTTATTTATTTGTTTATTTAGTTATTTTCTACAAAAGAAGCATGTGTACTTATGGTCAAGGCATGATTACCGTGGTTAGATTTGATTGTTGCATTACGCTATGTAAGATCTGCAACCTAGCCGCACTGGTAGCGTTGTAGAGTTGAGCATATCGTACCCCGTACGAAAGTACTCATTTGAAATGACCATGATCCACGGCATGGGATTTCACTCAACGTAGGGACTATTAAGTTAAATAAAATAATGATTGCATGGAAAGAATGGATTCCCAAGTTCTTACATGGCAGCCCCCTTGGGACGAATAGTACCGACGGGCCGGCTGGTTCCCACAGATACTGTAATCTGCCACATGGGCAGGGAACAGTATCTGCTTTTATTATTATTGTATATTGTATATTGATGGGCGTCCTGCTAGGACTCGTCTAATTCATGCATGGCGCACATGATTGACTGGATAGACTAGCCTTGCTCGCACCTAGTAAGAACTGAGGAATCCTTAATTTGTATTATTCCAGGATAACTTAGGAATCACAATAGCAAGCCGTAGAATTTGATTGGCCGTTCAAGATGATTTGTTTGTGTACTGTACTACTCTGTTACCTAATTGGGATGATTAGAATGTCAGGACATGACGGGCCAACTTCTGTCCTTGTTTGGTTGGGAGGTTGGTTCGAAGTGTCGTGATGTGATGTGAACCCTAGTAGCAAGCAGAGATCTATTATTACATTCTTTTATTTACTGGTTTATGTCCTTCATGTCGTCCTTCTTGTGGTACTTGCTATTAGAGGTCTAACCTCTCTGGTTTTGCTTGGCCAGATTTAGAGCCGGTTCCCGAGGATCCAGCGTACTTCTACCTCCAAGATGGTCAATACTAGAGGCATGATTGCAGGAGGACTCGAGTGGGTTCCTTACTTCACCGCTCGTTTTGTTATTTACCTTTATACTTAGCCGTTTGGCACCGACATGTTAGTCGGATTGTCTTGTACTTACTTTTACATGATTGTAATTAAGTCAGACTGCAGCTGATAACAATTGTGTATACCTTACTATACCATCTGGCTATGTTTTGTAAAGCCAGATTTCCAGAACATTCTGACTGAGCGTTTGGGACGCCTTACTGCTTTATCTTACATGTTCTGTATTACTGTTTCTTATTTGAATGATTGAGACAATAGATGCGAAATGACCATAGTGAGACTTTTATGTAGTATGCACCCCCCTCGTCTGGTTAGACAGCATTGATCGTATTATACGGTATTCATCTACCCGTAATACGTAGCTGGCTGAGTCATTCCCCCGCTCTCCAGTATTCTGGTTCTGGGGCGTGACATCGATGGTAGTGGATATCACATTCGTCTTCGAACAGACTGCTCATGATTACTTGCCAGATCTCCAATGGTATATGTCACGCGGCACGTCTCAAGTAACTAAAGCCACGTGGCAGCCTGAGCATGACATACGTACACGTTCATCCCACGTACTCTAAAGCGTCATACGCTAACTACATCCTACGCACATAAGACAGAAAATAGTATATTTTCTGCCTTAAGCGTTCATAATCATTTTCAGTAAGAATTG
>JANAVB010003000.1:7536571-7594071 GCA_029216955.1 Iris pallida
GGCTTGGGACGATTTCACGGCAAGATTCAAGACCAAGTACTATGGAGTTGTGGCGCAGTTGAGCTACACAGAAGTTTATCAACCTCAGGCAGGCCGGCAAGACTGTAGATGCTTATGCAGCAGAGTTCTGCAGATTGAGTAGATTCGCCCCAGAGATGGTAGCAACGAGCGCCAGAGGGCCATGAGGTTTCAGCAAGGGTTTCATCTCGAGCTTTGCAATGTGATAGAGGGGCACAATTACCAAACTTTTTATGAGATATTAACGGCAACTCGAAGGCAAGAATCACTATTCAGAGGCTTGCGGTGAGGACTGGGGTCAGAAGAGATCCCACAGTCAGATTGAAGGAGGAGGGGGAGCAGCGCCCCGAACAACAGCACCATCCACTGGCATTCGTATCCACGATGTGGCGATACGAGGACCAGCCCCACCCCCAGCACAGCAACAACAGCAACAGAGGAAGAAACCAGCAACCCCGGCAGGCTGTACTTATTGTGGAAAGATGGGGCATACTAAGATGTGTGTCGGACATGAATGGACTGTGTCTGATATGTAGAAATCCAGACCATCGGGTTACCACATGTCCCATAAATTCGAGGGCATGAGGGCCAGGGCAGCAGTTTCCTGCTCTGCCAACCCCAGGGGCAGGCCATATCGAGGACCAGCAGTGGCAGTAAGGCCGTTGGCACAGCATCCGCAGGCTCAGATATTTCGGCAGCAGGACCGCCGATGCAGCAACACCAGCATAGACCACTCCAGCATCATCAAGGCAGGGGCCGCAGCAGCACCAGGCTAGGCCGCAGCATGGAAATCAGCAAGGAGTCGAGGGCAAGCATTCACTCTGTCCTTAGAAGAGGCATTGCATCGGAAGATGTTGTGGCAGGTAACATTCTCGCCTCATATCCCGCAGTAGCATTGTTTGATTCGGGAGCATCACACTCAGTTTATATCTGCACAATTTGCGACACGACTAGGAATGAGTTCGAGGCATTGCCAGGGAGGTTTTAATATCTCACTGGTAATGGGCTCGTAGGAGTTAGTAAGTTATTTTAGCATGTAGCGTTTGTAGTTTGCGGGCATTCTTTACCTGCCGGTTGATAGAATTTCCTGTCGGAAATTTCGACGTTATCTTAGGCATGGACTGGCTGAAAGACAGTCATACGACAATAGATTGTCGTAGAGGGAGTGTATCTTTTGATATTCCAGGCAGGGAGAGATTCACCTTAGTCAGATCAGAGGCAACTCAACAGGAGCAGGGAATAGTAGCGGTAATGGAAGAAGTTCAGATTCCGAAGTAGTTGAAGAATTTCTAGACGTATTCCTGAAGAACTTCCAGGTCTACCACCGGTTAGAGATATTGAGTTCAGTATAGAATTGACACCAGGAACTAAACCGATATCAGATCGGGTTTACAGAATGGCAGATTCAGAGCAGGCCAAGGTATATCAGCACATAGAGGAACTGAAGGAGAGAAGTTTATCCAAGCTAGCGTGTCACCATGGCGCACCAGTGGTACTTGTGGGAAAGAAGGATGGGTCATCCAGGTTATGCATTGACTACAGGAAGCTTAACGCGGCAACAGTAAAGAACAAGTACCCATTACCCAGGATCGACGACTTATTTGATCAGTTGAGCAGAGCTAGAGTTTTCTCCAAGATAGATCTTCGTTCATGGTACCATCAGGTGAGGGTTCGGAAGGAGGATATTCCCAAGACAGCATTCAGGTCGAAGTATGGGCATTACGAATCTTAGTAATGCCGTTTGGTTTGACCAATGCTCCAGCAATATTCATGAATTTGATGAACCGCATCTTTATGCCATATTTAGACCAGTTTGTCGTTGTATTTCTTGACGACATTCTCGTATACTCAGCTAGTGAAGAGGAGCATGAAGACCACCTCAGGAAAGTGTTGTAGGTTCTGAGAGAGAACCAGTTGTATGCCAAGCTCAGCAAGTGTGAGTTTTGGTCGGATCATATTTCATTTTTGGGTCATATCATATCAGGAGCTGGAGTAGCAGTAGATCCCAGGAAGATAGAAGCAGTAGAGAGTTGGCCAGTACCCAAGACCGTAGCAGATGTGCGGAATTTCTTGGGATTAGCAGGGTATTACAGAAGGTTTGTGTCAGACTTTGCAAGGCTTTCAGCACCCATGACCCGTTTGACCCGGAAGGATGTGCCATTCGTTTGGTCAGCAGAATGTCAGACATTATTTGAGACTTTGAAGCAGAAGTTGATATCAGGACCTATTCTTACATTGCCAGTTGGACCTGGAGGTTTTATAGTGTATTATGATGCGTCAGGTAAAGGACTTGGATGTGTCCTTATGCAACATGGAAAGGTGATAGCATATACATCTAGGCAGCTTTGGGACCACGAGAAGAATTACCCAACTCATGATTTAGAGTTAGCGGCAGTAGTGTTTGCTCTGAAGCTATGGAGGCATTACTTATATGGTGACCGAGTGGAGATGTACACAGATCATAAAAGTCTGAAGTACATCTTTACTCAGAAGGAGCTGAACATGAGGCAGAGAAGATGGTTAGAGTTGATCAAGGATTATGACGTAGAACTTCAGTATCATCCAGGCAAGGCTAATGTAGTAGCAGACGCTCTTAGCAGGAGAGGCGGCACATTTATGCTGACAACGCAGAAGCATATCTTAGAAGACCTTCAGGAGATGGGCATTGAAGTTATACTTCCTAGTGATGTAGGAGTTCTAACTAGTCTGCAAGTTCAATCTGACTTAGTAGACAGGATCAAGGCAGCTCAGGCACAAGACCCAAGGATTCAGAAGCTTAGGGCAGAATGTGAGTCAGGACTCAGGAAGGAGATACAAATTCATGAAGATGGTACACTTAGGTTTGGATCGCGTCTATGTGTGCCTAGTGGAGATATCAGACAGGAGGTTATGGCAGAAGCTCACAGTTCTCAGTATTCTATTCACCCTGGAGGGACCAAGATGTACCAAGATATCAAGCAGCATTTCTGGTGGAACGGGATGAAGAGGGAGATCGCTAGATTTGTTTTCCGTTGCTTGGTATGTCAGCAAGTGAAGGCAGAACAGCAGAGGCCGGCTGGGTTATTGCAACCGCTTCCTATTCCGGAATGGAAATGGGAGCATATTACAATAGACTTTGTGACCGGTTTACCGAGATCACCAAGTGGTAAGGATGCTATTTGGGTGATAGTGGACCGACTTACGAAGGTAGCACACTTTCTTCCTTTCAGAGTAGGACAATCTACAGAAAAGTTGGCAGAGTTGTATATGCAACAGATAGTCAGGCAGCATGGAGTCCCTGTTAGTATTGTGTCAGATCGAGATACCCACTTTACATCACATTTCTGGAAGAGTTTACATTATAGTCTGGGTACCAAGTTAAGATTTAGCACGGCATACCATCCGCAGACAGATGGGCAATCAGAAAGAATGATTCAGACTTTAGAAGACATGTTACGAGCTTACACTTTAGATTTTGGAGGGTCTTGGAAAAGTCACCTGCACTTGGTCGAGTTCTCATACAATAATAGTTATCAGGCCAGTATCCAGATGGCACCATTCGAAGCATTATATGGTAAGAAGTGCAGGTCACCGCTCGCATGGGATGATATCGGAGAAAGGAAGATGCTAGGCCCAGAAATGATTGTTCAGACGGTTGAAGTAGTTAAAGAAATTAGAGAGCGACTTCGAGTTGCGCAGGATCGGCATCGTCATTGGGCGGACCAGCATCGTAGGCCGTTAGAATTCTCTGTTGGGGACCACGTATTCTTGCGGATCTCACCTACTCGTGGGGTCATTAGATTTGGCGTTCGCGGGAAATTGAGTCCGCGGTACGTGGGCCCATTCGTTATCCTTGATCGGATAGGCGATGTTGCTTATCGTTTATCCCTTCCACCTTCGTTACGAGAGGTGCATGACGTGTTTCATGTATCTCAATTACGTAAGTATGTATCAGACCCAAGCCATGTCCTCGATCACTCTGAGCTGGTTGTTGGTACCAACCTGTCTTACGAGGAACAGCCTGTGTCCATTTTGGACCAAAGAGAGAAGATACTCAAGAACCGAACAATTAGTCTTGTCTGTGTTGCTTGGGGTCATCACTCCTTGGGAGAGTCAACGTGGGAACGTGAGGATGATATCCGATCACGGTATCCACACCTGTTTGACTCACAAGGTATATCTTTTTCTGTATACCTTGATTGTCTTGATTCTTCATGCTTATCGCTTTATGGGTAGAACTACCTGATATCGTAGATTGATGGATTTACATATATAGTACTTGCTTTTGATATGGTAATAATGATTGCTTGCTCACTAAAATTGCTTGTATTAGTTTAGCTCTGATATTTCTATCCGGCTTGGATTTGAAATTCCGAGGACGGAATTTTTTAAGGTGGATAGATATGTCACTCCCCGTTCCCGGAATACGTATTTTTATACATGTACAACTCATGTGTATTTATTTAGTATTTATCATGTATTATTCTGTATTTAAATTCCTCTAGTTCATGTTAATTAATTATCTGCTCTTTAAATTTTCATGTTAATTTTATTTCTGCAATTATATTTCTGCAATTTTATTACCTATATTTTATTTTGCTGCTTTAGTGTTATTTGGTTCGGCCTTATTGGGTTCGAATTGGTGGTGGACAACCCGGCCCACTAGCTCCCACCTACCACCCCCTTCCTATTTAAAGCTTCCATCTCTTTCTCTCTCCTCATTATTTCATTCTCACCATTACTTCTTCTTCTTCTTCTTCTTCTTCCTCTCATTACTCCCCACCATCTACCAGCAGCAGGAGAAGGCAAGTGCAATCTTGCTTCTTGCTTGGAGAACCATTTTTGTGGTTCATTTTCCTTCCTCTCATGATTCTGAGAGAGATTAGTTCTTAACGTTTTTGATTTCTGTGGCTGGTTTCTCCTAGATCTAATTTGTTATATTCTCGGTTGTCATGGGTTTTTGATCTCCCAACTTTGCGTGTATTTTCTCTGGCACTGGATCAAGGCTCCATGGGACTTGGAGTTTGGGAGATGTTTCACGCACACGTTCTTACGTGCTCGCGTAAACATCAGCCCAGTCACGCACACGTCTTTACGTGTTTGCGTGTATTTTTAGTCACGCTCATGTCTTTACATGCGTGCGTAACTTTTTAGTTACGTTCACACTGTGCGTGTCTGCGTGACTTTTGAGTTACGTTCACACTGTGTGTGCGTGCGTGTATTTTAGTCACGCTCACTCTGTGCGTGCGTGTATTTTTAGTCATGCACACATCCACGAGTCTGCGTGTATTTTTAGTCACGCACACTTCCATGAATGCGTGGATTTTTAGTCACGCTCTCTTGTGCGTGCGTGGATTTTCCCTTCACGCTCACGCTGTGCTTGCTTGCGTGACTTTTTACGCTCACGCTTGCCAGCGTGTATCACTTTTCACGCTCACTGTTCACGCCTATTTTCCACGCTCACCCCAGCTAGACTTAGCGTGACTTGTTGGTCTTAAGCATAGACTTCTTGCGTGACTTTTGGCCTTAGCATAGATTTGTTGGCGTGACTTCCTGACCTGGGTGTTTTTATTTATTCCTCAACATATTCATTTAATGATGGCATGATAATTCTTCTATTATATCCTTACGCCTTTTTGCGTGAATTTCTTGATAAATCATGATATGTTAAATTTGTTAAAATGGATTGTTATGTAAAATGTGCCTTGTGTCCTGATCGATCCATGGATACCCAGTATGACTAGAACTTGACCTCGAGAGTTATAGACTCGACCCTATTTGATGATAAATGACTTTCATGCCTTGTCATCATTAATGACGATGGTTATTTGACTAATTGATCATGCGTTCCTAGTTGGAACTAAGAGACTGGCTAGTCGTCTTATTGAAATAAATGAATGAGACACGTTCATGTTATGAACTATTGCAATCGACTGGCTGATCTCAAATATTGACATACATGCACATACAGGCTTCAATCTATTTATTTATTTGTTTATTTAGTTATTTTCTACAAAAGAAGCATGTGTACTTATGGTCAAGGCATGATTACCGTGGTTAGATTTGATTGTTGCATTACGCTATGTAAGATCTGCAACCTAGCCGCACTGGTAGCGTTGTAGAGTTGAGCATATCGTACCCCGTACGAAAGTACTCATTTGAAATGACCATGATCCACGGCATGGGATTTCACTCAACGTAGGGACTATTAAGTTAAATAAAATAATGATTGCATGGAAAGAATGGATTCCCAAGTTCTTACATGGCAGCCCCCTTGGGACGAATAGTACCCGACGGGCCGGCTGGTTCCCACAGATACTGTAAATCTGCCACATGGGCAGGGAACAGTATCTGCTTTTATTATTATTGTATATTGTATATTGATGGGCGTCCTGCTAGGACTCGTCTAATTCATGCATGGCGCACATGATTGACTGGATAGACTAGCCTTGCTCGCACATAGTAAGAACTGAGGAATCCTTAATTTGTATTATTCCAGGATAACTTAGGAATCACAATAGCAAGCCGTAGAATTTGATTGGCCGTTCAAGATGATTTGTTTGTGTACTGTACTACTCTGTTACCTAATTGGGATGATTAGAATGTCAGGACATGACGGGCCAACTTCTGTCCTTGTTTGGTTGGGAGGTTGGTTCGAAGTGTCGTGATGTGATGTGAACCCTAGTAGCAAGCAGAGATCTATTATTACATTCTTTTATTTACTGGTTTATGTCCTTCATGTCGTCCTTCCTTGTGGTACTTGCTATTAGAGGTCTAACCTCTCTGGTTTTGCTTGGCCAGATTTAGAGCCGGTTCCCGAGGATCCAGCGTACTTCTACCTCCAAGATGGTCAATACTAGAGGCATGATTGCAGGAGGACTCGAGTGGGTTCCTTACTTCACCGCTCGTTTTGTTATTTACCTTTATACTTAGCCGTTTGGCACCGACATGTTAGTCGGATTGTCTTGTACTTACTTTTACATGATTGTAATTAAGTCAGACTGCAGCTGATAACAATTGTGTATACCTTACTATACCATCTGGCTATGTTTTGTAAAGCCAGATTTCCAGAACATTCTGACTGAGCGTTTGGGACGCCTTACTGCTTTATCTTACATGTTCTGTATTACTGTTTCTTATTTGAATGATTGAGACAATAGATGCGAAATGACCATAGTGAGACTTTTATGTAGTATGCACCCCCCTCGTCTGGTTAGACAGCATTGATCGTATTATACGGTATTCATCTACCCGTAATACGTAGCTGGCTGAGTCATTCCCCCGCTCTCCAGTATTCTGGTTCTGGGGCGTGACATCGATGGTAGTGGATATCACATTCGTCTTCGAACAGACTGCTCATGATTACTTGCCAGATCTCCAATGGTATATGTCACGCGGCACGTCTCAAGTAACTAAAGCCACGTGGCAGCCTGAGCATGACATACGTACACGTTCATCCCACGTACTCTAAAGCGTCATACGCTAACTACATCCTACGCACATAAGACAGAAAATAGTATATTTTCTGCCTTAAGCGTTCATAATCATTTTCAGTAAGAATTGCTATAAATAGAGGGGCATGTGCTTTACATACATACATATACATAGAAAATAGAGCTTTTATTTTCAGAGCCTACTTGCTGCCCAATCTGTCAATGAACCAGAGTTAGCAAGCTTCTACAATTTGCGCATCGGATCGTCAATGAAGTAAAAAAGTCGACCCCATACTTGATCCCCATCACCCTTTTTTCCAGATTTTTGTACTTAAAATTCTTGTATTATGATTCTCTTGTACTCTCTTTTCTTTCAAAGTTTAATACAAAAGTTTTTTAACTTTTTTTTAATTGAATACGTCTCTGCACAAGACTGAAAGGAGATGAGATTCTTTTGCAACCCGTGCCACTGGTGGCACCTATCACCTCATTCTTCTCATGTATATTGACGGTAAAGAGCTATTTTGCAGCTTATTGTTCGGTCGACATACTCAAATCTGGCACCTTTGGCATTGCTATTAGCAATAGACTCATGTCCCTACTGTGAATCGAATCAAACCCTTAAACTCTTTTCTCACCACATGCTTGGTGTTGTTCTTCTCCATCAATCTTATTATAATTAGCTTCCGGTTGGAGCTTCCAAAATTGTATCTCCGAATGACAAATAATCTTGCAGTGCTCGAAATAAGAGGGAGAATTATTGTTACTGCCTTTTTGTTATGCTTTTGGTGCAACTTGGAATATCCTTTCTTGGCTCCTCGTGAGCCTTCAAAATGTCGGACTTGTTCCTTATTTTGGTCGTTATTGCGATGGCACTCGAGATATCGATTGCTAGTATAGTTGGAGTTTGTTATGGATTTGTTGAGGAAGTCAAACAATGAACTTGGTAACGATGTCTTCTAAGTCGAGGGAGATGCCTAGCGTGATCACTAAGGCACCAAAAATCGACCGTGCACCGATTTGTTGTGGTGGTACTTAAAGTTGTGAATGTGCGTCCATCGGTATTGAGAGTACCCCATAGGCCAGTACTTCTGACAGATGAGATGTTTGAACTTCCCCATGTCATCCTCTCATTGAAGTTGCACAAGTATGTGTTTAACCATGCCAAAACATTGTTTGTTAACTTCAGTCGTGTGAATGTGACTTTTTCTTTGCTACTGTATACATAAATAGTAAAGTAGGTCTCCAGGTGGTCAATTCAAGCATCCAGCTTTTCCATATCCACCGTGTCGTTGAAAGAGGGGACGTCCAACTTGTCCTCGATGTGAAAAGATCGTAACCTCTCGCCAGCAATGTTGATAGTGTCGTCATTGATCGTGTGCTCTCATTCCACTGGCATCTCCCATAAAAAAAATCTTTCATGGGAGTCGCTCACTCTCGATAGAATATCGTCTTTGTTCATGGTCGTTGGATGAGTTGTTCGTTGGATGAGTTGTTGATTGATTGCTCGTTAGTTGTCCATGGCTATCATTATAGCCATTGTATCCCATCTTCTTTCTCAAATTGTTGGTAAAATTGATCTCCTCCTTACAAGAAGCAAAATTTGGTGGAAATCCCATCTCAAAAGATATGACAATTTTTTTTAAATATAGGATACTTTACATAATAATATACAAAATAGTACAATAAGGCTTCCAATCTAATATATAATCATATTCTCCCACCCCCCCCCCCCCCCCCCCCCCCCCAACCCCCCCAACACACACACACACACAAAATCTAATATATAATCATTTTAATAGCAACTGTGCATGCATCTGTTTTCTTGACAAGAGTAGATTAGTAACTAAGTAATTTTTTTAGTTATTATTGTAAAAGATAATAGTCAATAGTAAAAAAAAAAAATCTTATCTACCTCTTCTAATCCTATGCAAAATCTAGTACCATGGTTATAATTTAAGAATGCAACATGTAAAAATTAAATATAATTCCATGGTTACAATTTAAGAATACAAAATATACGAATTAAATATAATTTTAATAATTCAAAAAACAATTAAATGGTTCGATCTGTCCAACCAATAAAGTTCGAGTTTACCAAGTGAATAGTTAAACTGGTTTTAAAACATTCGTTACAACAAGTGTCAGACAGTCTTGATCTACCACATTCTGATTGGTACAACAAAATATCAGTAGGATAGAAAGTTTGCTTCTGGTTGAGTTCAAGTAAATCATTTTATACTTTAATATGTTCAAGATTCCATGTTTAAGAGCTATTTTTTGAATAATTGGCAAATATTCAACCTAGATCACTACCTCTAATATATTACTTACAATAAATAACTTTTAGTCCTTACATACTTCAAGTTTTAAGAGTTAATCTTGTGGAGTCTGTAATTTATCACTTTTAAGATCAAGCAGAATTTCTGTGTTTTACTGCCGACCCTGGAAGATGACCTCCAAAGGAAGATTATGGCTCGTTTGGATAGATTTTCTAAAATTTTGTTCTAAA
Source organism: Iris pallida (assembly GCA_029216955.1). Lineage (NCBI taxonomy): Eukaryota > Viridiplantae > Streptophyta > Magnoliopsida > Asparagales > Iridaceae > Iris > Iris pallida. Next base: position 7,546,514 of record JANAVB010003000.1, read on the forward strand.
AACAAAATTGTTATAAAATTGTTTTCAGAAATAAAAATTTTATTTGGCTATAAAAGTTCAAAGATTTCTTTGATAAAAATTCATAAGCATTACAATTTTTCTTTTCTTTTTAACACCAAACAAACGACGGTCGTCGGCGCTGGATTTCCTGGAAGGACCCATGTCCCGCCTCCGCCAGGGCACTCGCAATCGCCCATTTCGAAAAACCTAGTCGATGTCTCAGCATCTCGTCACCCCACGCGGACCGCATTGAACCACCGAGCTGAGTGGAGCCACTCGTCATCGCCCCACTGCACTGGAGCGGCCGTGCAGTCACACACGCCGGAGCATCTTCAACAATCAACATCGACGACTTCTCCGCCGCCTGACACCTTCAGCCAGAACCGTAATCACCTTCGCTGCACCCTACCTCCCACGGCCCGATGCTCATCGCCCTCGCTTGAAGCCGACGTCGGACAAAGCTCCGATCACGGCAGAGCACCCGACCCGCCTTAGCCGCCACCTTGTCCGGAGACATCGTCGTTCTCCGTCGACGAGCTCACGAGCGGTAGCCCCGTACTGCAGCAAAGCAACCCACCGGAAGACCCTGCGCGAGCACCTCGAGGAGGAACATAACTATTGAGGAGGAGCTTCTGCGCGACCTTCGCCATTGGAGAGGATAAGGAGAGATCAAGAAAGGAGAGAGAATGAGAGCTGGAGTGTAAAAATTCTAGAGATTAGCCTCCTTCTGTGATACGATTACTAACGGATGTTGTTGTATGTTCATGTTTACAATGCTCCACGTCAACCCAGTGAGCTACGAAACCGCAATAGCACTTATTTCTAGGGATGAGCATTATTCGGTTTTGGACCGAAAATCGAACCGAAGCAAATCGAATAAGAGATTCGGTTCGATTTTAAAAAAATTCGGTTCGATTTCGGTTTTGAAAATACTAAATTTTCTTATTCGGTTTCGGTCTTGGGTTTCGGCCCAAAACCGAAAACCGAATAAGAAAAATTAGTTACTATATATATATATGTATATACTATATATACACACATATGTATTAATATATATAGGTATATACCGAATATACATATGTATATACTATCGGTATATACTAAATAAATTTAGGTATATTTAGTTATTATATATATTAAAAAAAAAGTACAAATAAACCGAAAAATTGAATAAACCAAATAAACCGAAAACCGAACCGATTTAATTCGGTTCGGTTTGATTCGGTTATGGATCAATTCGGTTCGGTTTCGATTTTGCTTATTCGATTTTCGGTCCAATTCGGCTTTCGGTTATTCGGTTCGGTTTGAACCGAATAAACCGAATGCTCATCCCTACTTGTTTCTCATTGGTATCAGCACTGATATCTTTCCATATTTGGTGCACCGAGGCCAAGGGACGAAACAACAACTAGAGATGAATAGCCGTGGGGACCCAAACCACACAATGTATACCTACTGCACCTAGCACCCACCAGGACCTGGTTGGTAGTGGTAACTCTAGGGGCACCATTTGGATTTTGGAATCCGGTTACCAACAAAAGTTACTCAAACTTAATACATCAACACTGTTACTTCTTTTGATGCCAAAGAAAAGCATTCAAGAGGCCAACGACAAATGCTCAAAACTGTGCAAGTAACATAGTAGCTTAAAAGCATAGTAAAAAAATACCTTAAACACATCAAATACTTTTCTTTCCAAATACTTTTCTTTCTATTCAAGATATGCATACCTGTTTATGTTTTTAAAAGTGGGAAAACCAGCCCAACTGGACAAAAGATACATTGTTTTTCTTTTTTATTTTGTTTCTATTCCCCGAGTCCAACGGTGATACTTCCAAAAATCTGGAAAACCAATAATAATAGATGATAAAAATACTAAACTAATGTTTTTTCACAAGTCCATTTGTTGGACATTAAAATGAAACGAATAAAAAAAAATCTGCAACTTGTACTAGGGAAGCGAGTATCCATGAAAAAAATATTAAAAAATGAATATTCACAATGTAAGTTGTAACCTGATGAATACAAACGAACACTTGTGATTACGCAGCCTATGGTTTTAGATTAGAAACTTAAAATCTTTTTACCAACAAATCTCGACAAAAATCACATTAAATCTTGCTCTTATTCTTTTGACTTGAACCAGATGGTTCAAAAAGTTCCAACTTATTGGGCAACTTGGTTAAGTGACCGTTCCAGTCCAACCATTCTAAAAGGCCTTGTAGCAGACTGAAAAGAGAAAAATCATAGATGTACATCTTTGTGCAACAATATCGACGAACAAGATAAAGTTATCCAAAACCAATACATGATCAGACATTCAGTCATAAGCCAATGACTAATTGATATATATTACTTCAAATACATTGAAATGATCTAACATAATAACAATTAACAGCATACAAATAGAGCATGAAACAATCGAAGGCAAAACATTCGACGGAAACGAAGCACATTTACATAGTTTGATACTGTCAACTCTGTTGATGTGTCGGTAACAACAAAGCAAAAAAATTAACTAGCAGCAGTTCAGATGATGAACTGCCACAAAATCTAAGAGAATCATTACCCGATATAAATATCATTACCCGATATAAATACGTATACATTGCTACTTGTCCGTGTAAGATTAAATTTTAGGATAATTCTTTCAACTGGTTGTAAACCACCAACTCTCCTGGTATTATCCTTCTTGCACCAATGACAATGAAGTTGCATGTGGAATCGTAAGACTCGAATCATACTCGAATCATCTCAAGTGAAAACATATAAACCCTGACATGGAATCTAGATCTTATATTGGATGTCACCTTAGCAAAAACTGTGTTTCGGTCTCGGACAGTAACATAGGACACCCAACCAAAGGCAAACATTCACCTACGATCAGAGACGGAATTCTTGGTTTCTGAGTGTAGAAAAAGGATTAGTATACACAAGAAACATATACCTCTTAATCGATTGATTTTGATGTACAAGTTGTAACATCAAAATCGATGGATTTTGATGTACAAGTTGTAACATCAAAATATAGCAAACCCATAATACATTACAAAACCTAAGATCATCAGCTATGACCCCTAGTGACTACGATTAGGAGTCCCACAGAAAGAAACAAGTGAACATTTCATCATAAAAGCCTCGAGGCAAAAAGAAGTAAACAAATAAAGAGCCTAACACACTTCAGAGCATCTCCAACCCTATTGTCTTGTTTTGTGTTGTGAATCCTATGTGGCATGAGACACAAGACAATGTCTTGTATAGGTGGCAAGATTATATTCACAAATGACAATGAGTTTAAAAAGTCATCTCCAATGCAAAAGTATTGAGAAGACAATAAAAAGTAATTTTTTACAACTTCCAAGACAACTTTTACTCTTCTACTTCTTTTTTATAAACATTTTTATTCACAAATGATGATGTGGACATAAAGACATTGTGAAGTGCATTGTCTAGATCTAGACAACCAACTTCACATTGTCTTTGCCATGTCATTGCCATGTCAACTCCACACTTTATTTCACATTTGCATTGGAGAAGTACTTTTGGAAAAAATGGTTGTCATTCCTATGTGGCAACCATTTTTTTCAAACTCACAATAGGGTTGGAGATGCTCTCAGAGACTTCAGACTAACTTTTGGCAGCAGTAAAACAACACATCATCAGGTCACTATTCTTATTGCACATGTAACGCCATCCACAACAAGGCAAAGTATATAGTAGGGCTAGGCATAGTCTACATTTCACAATCTATGTTGCACAGATGCAGCAAACTGGTATCACCGTGCCAATACATGTACTCGTGCAACATAGGTCTATATACCTATTTGAACATCCTAACATTCTGCACCCATACCGTCTGTGTCTGTATCTGTATCTATGCAACATAGATTCGGATATAATAAGGTTTTTGTGGCTTATTCATACCAATCATCTACAATATACAGTTTCCAGAATATAGTTAATTGTTCTCAGGATTTCAACTTTCAACTCTTAAAGAAGCTAAAACAATAGGGGCTCAATACTAAGGAATAAAGCTCCAGATACAATGTTTTGGAGAAAAAAATACCCAATAAGGACATCATTGCCATAAATATAATAGATCTTTGGTTCTTTAGGGAGAATGCTTAGATTCCTCTTGGCATCTTGGAGGCACTATAGAGAGCAAATAGAAGGTACTTAGGCCATCTCTCAATGGGGGTTTCTCTCTCCACTATTTCTATGGTAGAAACCCATTTTAGGGGGAAAAAATTTCTCCCAATAAAGATTTCTATCTCAATTTCTATCATATGTGGCGGTGATGTAGGATGGATAGTTTCTACATGTAGAAAACCTCATATAAACTCTCCATCTCTCATATCAATTAATATTGGCCCCACAGTTCACACCATTAAATTGATCCTTTCATTTGTCGCCATGTAGGATAGAAATGGAGAACCATTGGAGAGTTTTCTTGTGTGGGGAATTTCTATATAGAAACTCTACCAAGGAGGATAGAAATTTCCATAGTACAAAGACAAGTAGGATAGAAACCCAATTTTAGAAGTCCCCATTGGAGATGGCATTATCACAGAATATGCCATTTGTTGCTTACATCAAGCACATTAGTATTAACTAATTCCTAGCATCTACCTACCTTTGCTAGTTCTCCTTAGGATACAACAACAAGCCATTGTGACCAAGTACAATAATATTCAAACTTAACTCTATCATTTGGCCATTTCTTGTGCTACTAGCAATTACCAATTTAACCTATTATTTTTAACAACTCGATCTATGATCCATTGATTCTACTGATTGTTCTATCGTATTGTTTGATTACCTTCAAGTACTCCCAACTTGTACATTGATTGGACTCCTTTATATATCCAACCATCTAAAAACAATTTCATCATTATAACCTTTTATTAATTCTTACAGGATCTTACATTGTATTTTAAATCATCCACGTCAAGGTTCTTTTTTAATAAGCCCATCCTTTGGACATATCTTACACATGAAAGAAACTGATCCTATATTCCTGCACCATTCTCTATCGTCTCCTTTCACTCTAGGCATATTCTACTGTGACATGACAGTATAGAAACTATTCAAATCCAAACAGTCTCCATAAAGGCTATCCTTCTCAATCTCTAGACATTTTATGGGGAATGAACTCCTCAATCTTTATCTCAAGACTAAAAACATTCCAACTTCAATTTTAAGCATATTTTACTATTGCATTGCAATAGAAATTGTTCTATTTAAACCACCAGGATTAAATTGAGCACGTACTATACTACTCAATGAGTCAATATTGACATATTCTATGGGCAACACACTAAGCATTCTTGAATTCTGATGGAGTTAAAACATAGTGATTGAGCTTATCACCTCTAGCATACTTCGCGACCAATGTGACTTGCTCACATTCCCTCGTCAAGTACACTTCACATATCTACTAATTCCAACATCTAGCTTCTGAAGCTTCAGTTCATGGCATGCACCTTATGAAAACTTTTCTTTGTACAATCGACTAACACCAACACAACTGTTTAGCTGGCATCAATGACAAATAACAATATTACAACCTGATTTTCCCTCTATCATCAAAAATCAAAGCCTTCTCCCATAAATCTACCTACAGTAGTTATCAGTTGTTCCAACAGTTTAACAAAAAAAGACCTATATCCAATAAAATTACTCCATTAGCAACATCTACCAATAGGACGGTGCTATGTTGCCCACAGGTTTCTGACCGCAGATGTGACCACATGCCACGTGGCAGCCTTCGATTGGCCCCCTGGTAGGGGTGGACCCGGTGATATTGGGAGCCAATGGTTGGCTGTCACGTTGCCCTGCGGTCACGCCTGCGTGGCCTCATTTCCAAATTCCTAACATTTCTGGATCAACTACAAATTTTCTTCTAGTGTCCTGTCAATGACCACCCATAACATATATTGAGAACATATTTAATAGATAAGAACCCATATACACTACAAAATGGTTGTCATTTCCATGTCATGTCCGGAAGCAAGTGGCATATAGGTTTCATCATGTAGCATTGTAGTTGTGTCCATGTCCCGTGGATTATCAACTAAAAAATTATATAAGCCCTAAACAAAACCAAAAAAAAAAGAAATACATCTAGCAAATAGCTTTAAACTAAAATAAGGCATACACACATTATCTATAGTTCAATTATAAATTATCAAAAATGAAAACTAAAATAATATTCATAATCCAAGATCAACTTGTAACTTAAAGCAATCAACAACAGGCTTTCAAGCAAACTAAATCATATTTGGAATCCGACAAAAAGTGCGATAAAGTCTGCATCCAGTCTCAAACATAAGCAAAGATAGTCCTCAACATAGCAAATAACGTAAGTCACCAAAAGCCTAATTTGAAGAACCTTAAAAAAGCCATATAAAAATAGTGAGAGAGAGAGAGAGAATTCTCCACTCCGATCTAACGGTACGACTTCTGGAAGCGGGAGCGCGCGCCGCGCCCTCCGAACTTCTTGGGCTCGCAGCGGCGGGGGTCGGCGACGAGAAGCGTGCGGTCGTAGCGGAGCAGGATGTCCTTGATCTCCTGCTTGCTCTGCTCGTCGACGTACTTCTGGTAGAATGCGACGAGCGCCTTGGCGATGCTCTGGCGGATGGCGTAGATCTGGGAGGTGTGCCCCCCGCCGGAGACGCGGATGCGCATGTCGACGCCGGCAAAGCGGTGTCGGCCGAGGAGGAGGACCGGCTCGAAGGCCTTGTAGCGGAGGATCTCCGGCTTCACCAGCTCGATCGGGGAGCCGTTCACCTTGATGAGGCCGCGGCCGCGCTTGCAGTGGGTGACGGCGACGGCGTTCTTCTTGCGGCCGAAGCACTGTACGGACTCCTTCGGTGGGGCGGACGCCATGGCTGGAGCTTCTGATGGAGAGGAAACCCTAACCCCTAACCCTAGGTTTTTTAGAGGAGGCGGCGGTGATGAAGAGAAATGGGAGGGTTTAGGGTTACAAGGGGCTATATACATGTGGTAGGTTGGGATGGGCTGGGTTGGGATGGAAAGGATTGACCTTGGGCCATGTTTGAGACCTATATGTTGTATGTTTGTTCGTCTTGGCCGAACCTTAAAGCCACTTAAAATTGTACTAATAAGTATAGAGTTCGACTACACAAATTCAAACAGGAACTCAAATAAAAATTTACAATATAGTTATAACACGTGAGATTTAGGTTCTTATTTTTTCATTTAGATCCTTAAAATAATTATCGAATAAAATACATATAATCTAACAGTTATTAATGAGAGTTTTTAGAATTTAGTTTTGGAGAACTTTTGATTTAAGTTTAGGTTCTTGCTTTTAGAGAACGTTTGATTTAAGTTTTCGAGACTTGAGAATGAATTTTGAATTTTTTATCCATGTTTGGTATGTCTGTGATTGAAAATGAGGGAAGAATATGAGGGGCTTCATATTCCCACTGATATAGAAAAATTATTCCCAAGCCCCCTTACGAATAGTTTTGATTTTCTAATATTGTTTGGATACTTTGTTTGGACGGTAATATCCTCTATTTACTTTCAAAATTTTAACTTATATCAAAAACATGTTAATTTAAGTAATACCAGCATAATCACATTGATGAGAGAATATTTATGAAAAACTAAATAAATTAATATTTCTATCCGTGTGTGAACTAAATATGGAAAGAAAAAGTTATTTTTTCACATATTTCCAATTTAATCAAACATAGATTTGAGAATGTTGAATTCATTTTCCATAAAAAATGAATAAAAAATATATTCCTAATAATATAAAAACATGATCCAAATGAGCCCTTAATAAGAAGGTTCGACGGCTATCAACTTTTGGACTTTGTGTCCGAATTTTGTAATACACAAATTCAACATTCATGATTAAACAAGTCAGATTTTATATTTTTATCCAAAATTTACCCAATATTAATTCTCATCGGTTCTCATCTGATATAAACAAAATTTTAATTGATCGAAAAAAATTGAATTTCATATTTATAAAAAAAAAATTGATTCTCATTTCAACATTCAAAATCCAACTTTTTATTAAGTTTTTTTTTTGGATTACCATTGTTTACAACTTTTTATTAATTCTCTCAATAATGTTAAGTTTACAATCAAATGTTTACAATCCTCTTACAACTTTTACCCATTTGCGCATATAAGAAAATGGATGAGTGGTTGTAAAAGGATTGTAAATATTTGATTGTAACTGTAGCATTACTCTAATTCTCTAGCCAAGTTTTAGATGTTATATGTGGACTTTGGATAAGAAGAGCAATTTTGACCCACCAAGTTGTTATCCCACCTTCTTGTGTGAGTTTAGGCTTGGTCAAAACATGTTTGAAAATAACCAGGCAGACAAATCGGCCTATATTTAATTAAACTCTTTGGATAAGGTTGGCGAGAAATTGGTCCAAATTTGACCTTTTAATTAAATTAATATAATACATTTATTTTTTCATTTTTTATGGACACTTAAATTTTTGTTATATACTTTACCCGAATCATATTAAAAGATAATTTGATTTGATATTTTGCGTTAACTCTATCTAAACTCATTAAGTTATTTTTTTTGGACCGGATTTTTTTTTAACTATATAGTGAATTAGGAGCGGATTTTATATTAGTAAAAAAATCTTATTGAAAGTAAAGAAAAATTAGATCCAATATATTTAACTCTATTTTCGTATCCAAATTTCAATCAACTTCTCTTTCCAACCATGCAAAGATGTAGAGTTGTCAACAGACAGGTAGAATTTTCCTTTTATTCTAGAATTTCCTTTTCTTCCAAGCAACCTAATTTGTCCTTAGGTTTATCTTTTTATTTTACAATCCATAAATGTTTTATGGCCTTATGTTCATAATTTAAAAGGCTAAGAGCACCTCCAACCCTATTGTGAGTTTGAAAAAAATGGTTGCCACATAGGAATGACAACCATTTTTTCCAAAAGTACTTCTCCAATGCAAATGTGAAATAAAGTGTGGAGTTGACATGGCAAAGACAATGTGAAGTTGGTTGTCTAGATCTAGACAATGCACTTCACAATGTCTTTATGTCCACATCATCATTTGTGAATAAAAATGTTTATAAAAAAGAAGTAGAAGAGTAAAAGTTGTCTTGGAAGTTGTAAAAGCATTCTCAATACTTTTGCATTGGAGATGACTTTTTAAACTCATTGTCATTTGTGAATATAATTTTGCCACCTATACAAGACATTGTTTTGTGTTCCATGCCACCCAGGGCCGGCCCGGAACATTTTGATGTCCAGGACTAAATACAAAATGATGCCCCTTCTTCAAAAAAAAATATTGAAAATAAAGTTTTTTTTTTTTTTTTTTGCATGATACAATAAACCAAAGTGAACTCTTTTGGACTGGGGCCTGATACATGCCAACTAACATTAAATTTTGCATGAATATATCTTGGCAAATGGGAATACTACTTCCGTAGTTAAAAAAAAATTTGATGCAATATATTATTTAACATTTCTTGTTTATGTTTTTTCAATACTATGATTGAGATATATAGCTTGTTTGCCTAATTTATCAACAACGGAGAAATTCAAGAAACATTAAAAAAAAAAAAAAAGCCAAAATCAGGAGAAACAAAAGTTACAAAATATTTCAGTTTGAAAACGAAATCATTGTGAAATCTTAAGTGCAATGATTTACGAAAAGATATTCAACACTAGGAACCTACAATTTTAAGTGTAAAATCTTAATTGCAAAAATAAACGAAAAGACTCATCGCCATCGGCTCATCGGTTGTCATGCCCCGCTCCCAAAATAAGGCGAGCCGAGTACGTAACAACATTCCCAGGCTACGCGACATATGAATACTCCAGTACCCATATTCGCGATTGTCGCCCGTAGGGTTCTAGGATAGGTTGATCACAGGTCACATGATGCATAGAATAATAAATGACAGTTTGATTAAAGGATATTCTAAACTATAAATAGAAATTTTATTATTCTACCCGATTACAACCATTAACCCAATACATATATTACATTACCAGCTACAAAGTTTTACTAGTTTAATACCAAGTCAACCTCCTCTTTGTCTCATTCATAAAGCTTCTCGTCAGTGTGCATTTGCATTATCTCCTGACCTTCATCAAAACCTAGTGAACAAAACTAGGTCGTCAATACGACGAGCAAGCCCTCAGTCAAAGGAGTAAAGTAGGTAAGGTAAGACGATAAAATTATCGAAATTGAATTGAAGGAAAGGATAATTTCAAATGTATATTGATACAAATTTCTTATCGCAATAACATCTTTTCCTAAAGAATGCAGGTGTCAGGTATAAATGTGTAAGCAATCAAACAATCTTTTATGAAAATGCAATATTTAGAGAAACACTTCTGGATCACACAACTTCTATTTTCTCAACAATAATCCCATTTACCTGGGATCAGGTTTATACTTAATGGACGGTGCTTAGATTTATCCGTTCTATTAGTATCAGGATCACATATTAGTATCAGAATCACATATTGATGTGATATAATCAGGATAACACATGAGTAATTTTCTGAATTATCGAAATCAAGTGTTATAACAATTGTCGTATGACTTAAATTTTTTCAAGAATATCGGAGCAGGCTAAATTGGATATTACAGGGCCGAATTCGGGAATTCGGAATCTAATGGAAAACAGGAAACAGGAACAACAGGAAGTGAGCTAAGCCTCACGCCGACAGACCCGTATGGCCATACGAGTGCCGGTAACAGGAACTGATCAGTTTTGTAAAATATAATACTGCAAAGATTTCGAAAGTGTGATCCAAAGTTTTCTCTCCCATCCCAAATGCAATTCTTACCAAAATGTAACTTAGTTAAAGTACTTTTCAATTTTGTATCTCATTTTTCGTGTGATAGAGAACACACATTAAATGAGAATAAAGTTAAGCAGGAGATTCCGTCTTAGCGGAAATAAAATGTCAAACTAGAATTTGTGCCTAAGGCAACACTTTCAAGGATTTCAGGGTTATGTTTGTATTAGAAACTTTGATAAAATCAGGAACTAGGGTTTAATCATTTCGACCATTTCGACATTTCTAAAATGGCTAACTCTGAAATTTCTCAAAAATTTCGGCAGAGTCTCCTTTGTATTTTGACTCCGAAAAATTCACAAGAGATAATAATATAAATCAAAACCCTGGGTACGCCGACCCCTTCGGTGGAGCAACCCTCAACACCGGTACCACGCAATGATAAAATCCCGGGTATGCCGACCCCTTCGGTGGAGCAACTCTCAACACCGGTAAACACATGCAGTTATATATAAGTTGATAAATCAATTTCGGACAAAGAACCTTCTTACCAATCTATACTTTACCTTAGCAATTAGCTATTTTGCAATTGCTCCACTTTGTTTAAGAACAAATTTTCAGTTAGTAAGAAATTTATAGTAGAAACAACATATAAAGTTAGTTAAATCCATAATCATGAAAAAAATCACACATATTGGAATATATATACATTTATAAAAATATCACATTTGTAATGTATTGGTCACCACCTTACTTTAGGATCAGCATCTCTTAAGTTCTAATTCTAGCATAGTGTTTATGTTATTGTGATACATGTATATCCAAGATTTGGATTCTCATAAATAGTACATAAACTAAATTTTTGGAAAAATAAAGTCTGTCTTATCAAATTTAGAAATGTTCTAATTTCATGTCCGAAAACAACTTAATCCTATCAGGGACTTGTACTAGTTTATCTCTCTAATATAACTAAAATTTAATTAAAGATAGCCATTTTAGAACTTATTTCAATTTTTGACAAAAATTGATGCATTTTTCAACTAATTCACTTATGATAAAAATAAAAATAAAATCATATAATTAATAGGGTTTAAGTTTAAATCGGACTATATGTATACATATGTGATCCGAAGCGAAACCATAAACATACCCTATGTATTTTGATACCAAGTAGGACATGGCATTATATACATACCACACGTCTATCCAATTATATAAAATTTCTAATATGTACATATGACATATAATAATCTATACAAATTATAATAATCAAATTAGATTATAGAATTATATTATTTTGTCCATATCAAGTGTTAGTGTCACCTTAATCAAATTCCTTCGGACATACGTTCTCATATCTATCTCTATGAACCCTAAATCCCTAGTCAATCTTTTATACTAAAAACAATATAAGATATGATTCACAACCCTATATTTATTTATTTAAATTTTACTTGAAACATCATATATAATAAAATTGACAATATTTAATAACAAAATTAAAAATTATAGAGGATTCGAAATAAAGAAGAAAGAGGGCTTGCCTTGCTTTGATTTCCAAATTGAAACTAGGGTTTTGTTTTTCCCCAATCATCTTCTTCAATGAATTCTATTCAGAAATTTGAGAATAATAAATGAATTATATAGATGGAGGAATTGACCCAAGTTTTATTTGAAAATGTTATAAGAAAATTGGAGAAGGGATTATACCTAATATAGGAAGAGGAAGAAGGGAAGTGGTGGTGGTGGTGGGCGGCCATGAAGGGAGGCCGGCCGGCCGGGAGCAGCCGGCGGTGGGGGCCGGCCGGTCGGCGGGTGTGGTCGGGGCAGCGGGCGCGCACGCGGACACGGGTCCGGGTCCGAGCTACTATGAAGATGGTTTTGCAAGGAGAGAGATGGAGAGACCGAAAGAGAGAGAGAGTGAGCCGGGAGAGAGAGGGTGAGCTGAGAGGGAGAAGAAGAGGGGATCGGTTGAGAGTTTAGGGAGAGAGGAGGGGATGAAATGAATTCCTCTCCCTAATGGTTAAAACAATATATATATAACTAATTATATTTTAATTAGAAAAAGACTATATTACCCTTACCTTTCATGCAACCATGCCACCTATCTCTTCCATTTATGTTTGGATGACACATGGATTGCCTATGTGTCTATGCATTAGTGCAATTTGCACAATTAATCCAAGGACCAAGGTGCAAAATAAATAAAAATAAATAATAAAAAAAAGTTTTAATGGTCATTATGGAAAAATAAATAAATAAATTTGGATTATAAATCATAAATTTTAACAATGATTATTGAAAATAATTTGAATTAAGAAATAATATAAATGGAAAAAAAATGGCTATGACACTCTACCCACCTTACAAAAATTTCGTCCTCAAAATTTAATTTTAAAGATAAGCTTTTCAAAAATAATTATAGAGAAAAATAAAATATTCTATTACAGAGGTGAAGTAGTAATTTATTAAATTATTAAATGAAATATCTTGAAACTTATTTTTCAAAAGCTTCACAAAAATAGAGACAAATCAAAAATACTAGAAATCATCAATGTTCTTGAAATTTCATAAAATCAAATAAAATAGTCAGATACAATGTTGTTTCAACCCATAACCATATATGATCCTTGAATTCAAAATCATATTCCTTATTCTCATTTTCTGGCGTGATATAGTAATCTTGTGCCTCGCCATTGCGCATATGGCTGCAACAAAGATACTATTTCACTATCAAGATTTGCTACATCTTCCTTGATATCCATAGAATGAGTGAGAATTATGATTTTGAGGTAGCCTTACACGTTAGGATATCCTTGGAAATTCAAAAGATACTAGAATTTGTACTTAGAAATTCATCTTTTTCTTTTATCCTTTATCTGAGTATCAGAGTACTATATAATATCATAATATAAAAATCTTCTGACAAAATTTAATAGAAAAATCTCATATATCTATGTTATAAAAAAAATACTGAATAACATTTTAAGTTATACTGGTTTTCAATTCCAAACAGTAGTAAAACAAAATAAAATCTAAATATCAATTTTCGAAATCCATCACGAAGAAATTATGTCTAGATTCCTGAAATATTATTGAATTCTTGAATCATGTTTCGAGAATATGTGCCTCGCCAATCTGGATGGCCAGTCCGAATGGCTGCAACAACTTTTCTTCCACGATTCAATTGATTGATTGCAGTTTTCACTGCCTTATCGAATCAGTTGAAGGGTTTTCAGGTTCTTAACACAAATAAATAAATATTCATTCACAGAAAATTCAATTTCAGAAAGTCTAATAAAAATATTATTTTTTAGAAGAAATCCAATTCTCAAAATGAAAGTCTTGCTAAAATATCAGGTTCGCATTGATACCTCTATCTCACCTTTTCGTCTCCTCTTCGGGTCAAGGTTCAAGCAGAGGCCAGAGAGAGAGTGTGTGTGTGAGAGAGAGAGTAGCTTGTCTGCTGCTGTGGCCTTCTTTGTGTAGTCTTACTTCGCGGAATCCTTGTGAAGGATTCTAGGAGAAGAAATTGAAGAAAATTAAAAATTTATGTTTCAATTATAAGAAAAATAGAGAATGAAGAGAGAATTAAAATGAGCAATTAAAAAAAATTATTGCTGGTCATCTGAAATCGAAAGCGACATGAAGAACTTTTTTCCCTTTGAAATGCAAAAAAAAATCTGAAGTGATGGGAAGACTAGTTTTTCTTTGAAATTGAAGAGTCAGACGGCTATCCAATTCCTATGCGCCATGTCCTATTTGTTGAATTGCTATAATAATTTTTTCCCGACCTTGAACTTTGAAGAAGAAATTAGAATAACAATATTTTATTATTTGTTATTATTACTAACATTTAAAAAAATTTGGAGCCCCTTGGAATTTGGGGCATGCCCAGGGCGCAAGCCCTGTTTGCCCCTCCTTCGGGCCGCCATTGATGCCACCTAAGATTCACAACACAAAATAAGACAACAGGTTGGAGATGCTCTAAGCCTAAAGTGCAACGTCATCATGTGGATCAATTTTATTTATATTTCTTCTTTTGAGTTCCTTCTTCGTTGACACTTGGCAATGTAGTCTTATATTAGGAGTTTTATTGGTTGACTTTGGTCACACATTGTGATTATCTTTCTATCATCTCACACATCTTCCTTTCGACTTCGTGATCATCCCACACACCTTATTCGTTTTGACATTGTGAGCATGATTGCTAATATTCTATAAACACTTAGATTGTAATATACTTGGAATGCTATACACATATATACACACACAAACTTGCTTGTTAGTGATTGTAATATTCTGCCCCGACCTATCCCCAGCAGCAGAAGCAGAAGCGGCCTTTCGCAACCGGTTGTTCTCATTGCGGGAAGCCCGGGCATGTTGTTACTGAGTGCCGCAGAGCACAGGGATTGTGCTTGGTTTGTGGTTCGCCGGACCACATGATAGGATCTTGTCCGTTCAGAAACAGATCATCGTCGACAGTAACTAGTCCCTCGGTTATGGGACCAGCACCAGCACCATAACCAGCTCCAGTTCACCAACCACAGCAGCTCCCGTTCCCGGGTCCATTGCCGTCTCAGGACCAGGCCTTCCAGCAACAGAGGCCTCAGCAGTTCGCCCAGGCCCAGATCCAGAATCGGCGGAGAGGTATCTGTGTCCTATTGTCTTACTTTCCGCCGTCGTCATGCGGGACACATGTCATGTTTCATGTATCCTAATTACAACGGTATATCCCAGGCCCGGGCCATTTCCTAGATCATTCGAAAACGGTTATTGGTACCAACCTTTTCGTATGAGGAGAGGCCCGTGTCCCTGTTTGACCAAAGAGAGAGACCTCAAGCGCAAGACTATCAGTTTAGTTCGTGTTGCTTGAGTTCATCGCTCCTTGGGAGAGTCAAACGTGGGAGTGTGAGGATGATATCCAATCACGTTATCCCAATCGGTTTGGCTCGTGAGGTGTAATATCTTCCTTATGCCTTGCACTTCGATTCCTTGCTTGCATGTATGATTGTATGATTGATTGGTAGCGTAGATTGCTTGCGATAGTATAGCTGTCCCGACATCTCTAGCCTCTTGATTAAATTCCGAGGACGAAATTCTTTTAAGGTGGGTAGGATGTAGTTCTCCAAAATTTGTGATACGTATTTTATACGTGTTCATATTTCTGACCCGTATTTCTCTTTTTCTTTGATTAGTTAGTTGTGGTTTATTTTCATATTTAGCATTATGGTTTAATTGTCATTTATCGTTCATGGATTAATTCTGAATAGTGGAGCTTGGTTTTATTTGGATAGGAGAAGGATTGGGTTGGTTCGGCTTAGCTTAGTTTACTTGGTTCATCATGAACCAAGGTGAACCCCTACCTACCTACCACCACTACCATTTATTAACCCTAACTCCTTTCTCTTTCCTCATTACTCTTCTTCTTCTCCTTCATTAACTCTCCACCTACCAGGAAGAGAGGTCTAGGCAAGTGCATCTTGCTTCATGGAGGAACCCAAATTTTATTGTTCCATTCTCTTCTTTGTAGCATTCTAACACTATTTAGTACTTGGCATTTTCACTTTCCATGGCTAGATTTTTGTAGATCTATATTTATATTATTTTCGGATTTCTTGGGTTTGATCTACTTAATCTTGTTATTTCTGAGTTTTGATGGTTCCATGTCATAGAGTATTTCGTTCTACCCCATTTTGACCTATGGAAGTTCAGATTTGGACTCTGGATGAGGGTTTTATGGAGCTTGAGAAGTTGGCTCTCATGGTGTTCTTCTTTTCGAAATTTTGGAGAAGATGAACTGTGCTTGGCTTGACCGCATGAATGTTCATGCGGCAAGTGATTTCCCTAGCCGCATGAATTAAGCTGACCGCATGAACCCTTAACCGCATGGTAGCACTTGACCGCATGAACCTTCATGCGGCGAGTCTTCCCTGCCGCATAAGACCCAACTCAGCCAGCCGCATGGGAACCTTCTCCGCTAGCCGTATGAGGCTCTTGTTCTTTTAGCCGCATATGGACCCACTTTCTGAGAGCCGCATAAGGCTCTTGCCCCTTCAGCCGCATGCGTCCCCTTGCCCTTGCAGTCGCATATGCGCCCACCACATCGAGCCGCATGGAACTCCACTTGACCCCGGCCGCATATACCTGATTGTTAGCCAGCCGCATGAGGCCCAGTCCTTCCTGGCCGCATAAATTTCCAGCAACCCTGTGCCGCATGCACCTAGGGCTCCCTTCTAGCCGCATGAAGCCGCGTGCCTGCTCCATGTTGAACCCAAAACCCTTGGCCGCTTGGAACCACATTGATTCAGCCGCATGGACTGTTCTCTTTCCAGCCGCATGAGATCATTCCTGACCGCATATGCCTTAGCCGCATGACTCTCCTATAGCCTTGTGTACTATTATTTTATTATTATTTGCCCATGCCTTGTAACCTTTATTGTATATTTTATGTCCATTTTATATCCTTACACCTTTTGTCATGAACTTGATAATCCCGAATTTATTTATTATGTTTGGAATGATAATTGAACATGACATGATAGTGGCCCGCCGTGGTGCACTCCTGACTTGATAACTTGACCTGATAACTTGACCTGATAACTTGACCTGATAACTTTACCTGCTAATTCATGACACGACAGTGACCCGTGGTGGTGTACTCTTGACAAGCACCCTGACATGCTTGATAGTGGCCCGTCGTGGCGCACTCTTGATAAGTAATAATGATAATGATAGTGGCCCGTCGTGGCGCACTCTTGACAAATCAATTCATTGGCCTGGACACCGTGGATGATTGTGCTTGTATAAACTACTAGTCCGGTTGTGTCTTGCATCATGTCTAGGGCATGATCCCTGAGTACCACGGTCAGGGATTCATACGGAATCTGGCTAGGTTAATGACTAGATTGATCAAATAGTTCATGAAGAAATTTTCCAGTTACCTGTTGCCCCTTTGGTCCCGGCCTTATATATATATATATACATGGGATTTGTTGCTATCCGTCGAGATGAGCGCACTTTCAGCCCGCCGTCGAGTGTGGTACCTTAGGACACATGTATCTTACTACAGTGTGTCTGCTATATCCTGCTACCTTTTCCTTTTCTTGCTGGGATCACTCAGGTAGTAACAAACAGGTAACCGGACTTGGAATTCTTATTGCATCTTGCTAGTAACTAGGCCTGTGATAACCCTAGTTAGTTAAAGTAGTAAGTCGTACTTGTTGCCTGGCCGTGATTGTTGGATGGGGTTCAATCTGTCTAGTCTTGTCTTGATCATGTACAAGAT
Source organism: Iris pallida (assembly GCA_029216955.1). Taxonomy (NCBI): domain Eukaryota; kingdom Viridiplantae; phylum Streptophyta; class Magnoliopsida; order Asparagales; family Iridaceae; genus Iris; species Iris pallida. The sequence continues at coordinate 7,564,586 of JANAVB010003000.1, forward strand.
TGTTACATGTCTTGATTTCTTACATTTACCTTGCCGATAAATGGTGAGAATTCCAAGTTCTGTTCAGACGAAGGGTTACAACCCCGATCCTTGTTTGGTTTACGGGTTGTAACCTGGTTATCTGAATAGCTCCATGGTTATCTCATCGTATATCATCCTGATGTATTTTCTTTATTTCCAGTTCTTACTTTATTTATTATTGTGCTAATTGCTGGTTTTAGTTCCTAAGTGAAGCCTCATTTGTGGCACTTGCTCTTTCTGGGGTCTGACCCAGCTGGTTTTGTATGGCCAGATACCGGAGCAGCAGCAAAGGATCTACCTGCTTTCCAGCCCGATGGTGACCGCCAGGCGTAACCAGGACAACGAGTGGGTTTCTTTTGTTCTTCCACTACAATTGTACATTATTCTTTTGAGGCGTTTAGCCGCCAAGCACTTGTTAGCTCGATGCACTTTACCTTCTGTCTGCCTACGGGCTGTAATCATGATTGGCAACTCGAGGTTGATCATGTATGACTTAACTCTTGCTAGTCCTCACATTTTGTACGACTAGCTTCATGATCATCTGGATATGTAATGTTTGGGACGCCTTACAATTGTATATTTGGTGGTCTGATATCTTGTAACTATCATTACTTGTTTGTTGATTGAGACACTAGGCTTGTTATTGACCATAGGAGACTGTTGGCTTGTAGATAAACCCTCATATATCTAGACAGCCATGACCGTATAGTGGAATGGATCCCATTTCATTATACGTAGCTGGCTATGTCTGCCCCCGCTCTCCAGTGTTCTGGTTCTGGGGCGTGACACCACGTGCCTTGATGCACGTGCTGCCTCGAGCAGTACAATGCTCGGTCCGCGTATGCCGCGTTCTACGTGTGTCTCGGTTTGCGTGCGCCTCGATTTGCGTACATTCTTGGTTTCCGTGCACCTAGATCTACGTATTGCCTTAGGCAGCGGGACGCCTCGAGCCCTGCGCTGCCTCGGGCAACGTGCCATCTCGGTTTGCATACCGTCTCATTTTCCGTGCCTCGGCCTTTGATTTTTGTGCCGCATCAATTTGTATGACCGTCTCGGTTTGCGTGCCGCATTGGACTCCGTACCGCATCGATTTGCGTGCGTACCTCGATTTGTATGCCATATCGATTTACGTGCTCTTTGGACTTTGGGTCATTTTGATTTACGTGCTCGCCTCGATTTGCGTGTCACGTGATTCGTAGACCATTCTGATATTCGTGCCATCTCGATTCTTGTACGTGTCTCGATATACGTACACGTCTCGGTTTACATGTCCGTATCGATCCGCGTACCTCGGTTTCCGTGCCCGATCCCTGTACTGCTTGCGGGACCCACACGGTATAGCCTTCTTCCATCTCTTGTGATTATTCTATTATTTTATTATTTGGTGCTGATGATTATTTATTGTGTGTTCTGAGGATCTCGATTGGTGTGCTAGCTTGGATCGCGACTGCCGAAGACTTGCTTACCTAGCCGAGCCCTCTAGGCAAGTATCCCTTGCTCATCGACGGCTCTTGCCCTCTCTCCTGGATTTTATTGCATTTTAATTTGTCATAATTGTAAATGTATAACCATGAGTAGTGTAGCCTAGTAGTAGAACTGCCATGATGATAACTTAGGATAGCTTGGTTCGATACCGGGATAGACCGTATCGAACAAACTCGGATGGGTCATCCACACCTCCGAGAACACGAGCACGACTCACTTGTATGGATTGTCCCTGTATGCCCCGTGTCCGACTCGCGGTCGGGTAACGGCTTGGCGAACTATACTTGTGGCTGTGATTGTGCTTGGGTTAGAACATGGACATGTGCTGTGATGCGCCCTGCGAGACGATTTCTTGTTATATGTGTTGGCTTGGCGCCCAGTACGCATTGTAGTGCTGCTGGATGCCGGGACTTAGTGGTCTCGGGTTCGATTGGTTTCCAGTACGCATCGTAGTGCTACTGGAGGCCGAGACTTAATGTTCTCGGCTATCGATTTGTTCCCAGTACGCATCGTAGTGCTGCTGGTAGCTGAGACTTAGTGTTCTCAGCCTGCGATTCTGCGGCGGGTTGCGCCGAGTGGTTTTAGCCCCTATTCGTAGGGTGCTCCCATCCAGATTACAAAGGAGACTCTGCCGGATTTTTCCAGAATTTCCGGTTGGGAATTTGGTTCGAAGGATTGGGCAGAACCATTCCTTTGATTTGCGGGACTGAACTCATGCATGTTCTTCTTGGTATAGCATCCCTGACCCCATTGCCTGCTAGGTAGACTCCAGCCTAGATTGGTCGGCGCCTAGCTCCTGATGTGCCTTGTCCGCCGGATTGTGTAAGGAGAGCGGTTCTACTCGGGTGATGATCTGCAACCCTGGTCCTTGTTTGGTTTAAGGGTTGTGGATCTGATCCAGAGTGGTTCACGCAATCCTTGCCTTTTCGACGGTATCACCCATTGGACTTGTAAAACCCCTAAATTTTCTACTATTTTTTTATTATTAAATTTGGTACTGATTTAAAATTTTGTATTGTACGTCGCATAGTCGTATTATACGTCGCGCACGAAATTTTATTTTTCGTAGTTGCTCGTCAAGTGCGAATATGTGCGAGCGTAAATATTTTAGAAAAATATTTTTTTCTATTTTATTATACACTTTCAAAATATTATATAATTATTCTTCTTGCTATAAAAAGCCTTTTTGTTTTTAGCAGTTATTAATCATAAATAATATTTTATTGTATACTAGGAAAAGCATAATTATGTAAAGAATATTTGTGCATACATATATTTCGTAATTATTTATTAGTCTATTTTAAATAAAAATGTAATTTTTGAGATTTATTAATATTAATATTTTATTATTCAAAAATATATTTAAAAATAATTATTATTTTCGAAATTATTATTATTGGTATTTTAAAAAAAAATATTTGGAAGTTATTGTGGCCATTTGAATCTTGATTTGATTTTTGGATTTATTTAAATAGATTAAATTAATATCTATAATTGAGATTGGATTTAATTGATTTGATTTTAAACTAAGAGAATTTGATATGATTTAAATTAGATTTGGATTTGGATTTGGATTTGGATTTGGATTTGGATTTGATTGCTTTTAAATTAAATTAGGAAATATCTAAATTGGGTTTAAAGAAATCCTAATTCTTATCTAATTGAAAATTTCCACATCCTATAAATAGGCAGGTACTCCTCCATATTATTTTTACCACAAATCATCTTTCAAACCATCCTTGTCAAAAATTTTCTCTTTTTTCGTCATAAATTCAGCCTCAATTTTCAAAGGTTGTAGCAACTTCGAATGACCATAACTCCCAACTCCGGACTCCTTTTGACCTCCAGTTTTTTTTGTTGGAATCGTATTGAGGTATATTTTCTGAATGTAAATTTTATTTACATAAATTCGGAACTTAATTTTCTAAAAAATTTGTGGAGTGTCAGTGGTCCGAAATCTGACACGTTTTAGTGTTTTTGAGGTTCTGGGAGAACCAGGAATCAGAATCACGATCCGTTTGAAGTTTCGAAATACTGACAGAAAAATACATATCATATATTTTTCCCAAAAAAATTTCAGAATATTTTATTTTTGGTTTTTATTTTAGAAGTTTGTCACATCGTCTGAGTTATCTTGTGTAGCCCTGTGACTATTCTATACCCAACGGGATTGCCGGTTTCACCAGCAAGGACCTCAGGCAAGACACCTTGCCATTTGCTGTTTAATTATTTTAGCTCATATTTCATGCATTATTTATTTTCTTTATGCAAAATAAACTGTGATACATGGCATAACTGTTAGAACTTACTGTTCATTTATATTTCCTGCTGTGTATTATTTTCTTACAAATTAAACCTAGATTTAAGGGACCACCTTATGTGTTGCATTCATTGGCCTTGACACGTTGTACCACGAAGTTGTGTGTCGTATGTAGGACACGGAAGTGTGTGATTGGCTGGCCACCGGTACGTACAAGCCGTGCGATAGGAATAACCGCTAATAGAGGTTGCATGCTAGTTTGACTTAGCGGTTATAGAGGTTACTGTTGTGGATACAACAGAGTAGGCATTGGGCGGGAAGGATAATTCCTTAGCGTATGGGCTTCGATGCACTTTCCCTTGTGAGCCGGACTCTCCGCTGGAGATACGGGGTTGATGACCCATTATTACTGACGGCCACTGACGATTCTGCGGAACATCATGCTCTTACTGATGGGGCCTCTGGTGTCCAAAAGGGGACTACGTCGATCCTATTTAGCCAGGGCCCATGCGTAGGAAGGATTGTTCTTAACTACATTTCACTTAGAACGGTTAGGTACCTTTATCCGTTAGGTATGAGTACTTTTGGTTTGGGTACTTGTATCTGACCGTGGCTTGGAACAATAACTTATCGCGGATTAGTTTGTCACATCTTGTCCTTATTTGGTTGTAGGTGTGACTTACTACTTCGATGAGAAGGTATTGAACCTTGTTGGGGTCCGGATACCATATTGGATTCTTAGCATGGAAAGATACGTCACCGTGAATTAGTTTACCATCTCATATCCTTGTTTGGTTGGGAGGATGGTACGCTCGTTCAGTAGGTGCGTATTGGACCATGTTATAATTCGATTGACTTATTTATTTGAGCGATATTTATTCAGTTTATATGGCATGATATTATGTGTCTTGTTACGTCCCTCTGAGGACCTGGTTATCTCTCCAGGTGTGTGCTTCTGTGAATTTGCAGGTGTTCTAGCCAAGGCCGTGATCTTCTCCATTCTTTCGAAGACGATTGCGCTTGGTTCGTCTCGTTATTTTATCGATCACTTCTTGTACATTTTATTTGAGATAGTTGGTAGTGGACTTTTTCTCCGCCCAACGATTGTATACATGACAAATTCAAAGTTGCTCTTATATCATTTATTTATCTAGTGGATGAGATTTAGTTATTCTGGATTTACTGTATTTTACAGCTTATGTATTTATACGAGGTTTCTATATATTGGAGTATACTTCGTATGTATGCAGCTGGCATGGATATGTACATAGTCCTAAGTATTTTGGGACTGGGGCGTTACATGTTTTTGTGGTGGCCCATGCAGGTCGAGTTTGTCACTTCGGTTATGTAATTATACCGATGTGAGCCTGCAATATAGGATTAGAATCTAGGAATCTCATCCATACAGCTTGACCTCTTCCATTGGCTTCAAATTCCGAACTCTTGTTCGACCTCCTTGAACTGCATCTTGCTTGATTCCTTTCTACCGTTGATTCTTATTTTCGTGCTTAGTGCCAACTAGAAAGATGACTACACTAGTATATGCTCATAGGTCAAATACATGGCTAGAATGGTTATATTGGCAATTGAAATACATTCAAGACTCTAATTGAGTTAAAAAAAATTTTTTGTGTGATTTAATGATTAGTAATTGGTAAAGTAGGATATCACCACAGAAAGTTTTAACCTTGAGATTTCTAAATAGTAAACACCAGAGGATTTATAGAATTTCATACTTGGTTCAAGAAACTGATTGATTTTCAAGATTTGATATTTATGAATTATTGTATTATAGTTATACACCCTTGCACAAGTATAAAATTGATTTGCTTTTCGAGTTGTGATATTTATGAGTTTTGGGTGATAGATATACATCTTTGTACAAATATGAATTTATTTGATTTTTTGAGTTTTGATGTTTATGATTTATTGTATTATAGTTATACACCTTTGAACAGTTATAAATTTGGTTTAAAAATGATCTTAGCTTTTAAAAATGGCCGTAGAAATTATTTAAACTGAGTTGTACAACTTGCGATTTTCGTATTTAGTAAATTTTGAATTTTAAGCGGAAGTAATGGTGGTAATTTTTGGTTTACAATAATTAAAAATAATTTTTGAGAATTTTTCTTTATTTTAAATTGTGTCCTATGATTGAGGATTTACAAATCTATTTAGATTTTTGGTAAAAAAAAAAGATGTTTACTGATGAGATTATTTGAAAATTTAGTTTAATACGGGATTGCTAATATTAAAATTTTGGGAGAATTTCGAAGGATGTGATGGAAAGTTATTTTGGTTGGTTAAAGGAAGTTACCATTTAAAAGTTGTAATTTTGTTGGAATAACTTAGCATGAATGGAAGTTAAAATTGATGAGAGCATTGAGCTTAATTTTTGAGATTGCTTTTAATATGCTGAGAGTTTTATTATGAGTTATTTGAAAACTTGAGAGTGTTAAATTTTGATGGATTGTGAAATTTTTGTGGATTCGTAAATTATGAACTCTTGAGTTAAATAGTTGAATTTAAATGTTAATTTTGGAAAAGGTTAGTAGTAACGTGATAAAATTTTGATTTGAGATTTTATGAGAGTGATTTAAATTTTTATGATGAATTTGAACAGCTTGGAGTGAATACAAATTTTGGTGGTTTATTTTTGAAAGTTTATTTTTGAAACTTTTTGGAGGAAACTCGAGTTAAAATATTAATGGTAGGCCACAAAGGTAGCCCTAATGAGTTAGAAGTATTCCACACTAAGTGTCATGTCACTTATGACCATGATAGTAGTATATACACAAGTGTTGTTAGTCATCTATCCAGCTAGGTGACTGTATTCCATCTCGACTTACGTGACCTTTCTTCAATTCTAGATCTTTTAATTGCGACCTTCTAACCCATTTGCAATTTGAATAATGATTTAATGGTTCCTTAACTGTATTCATCTAGGAGACTATCTTCTCTCCGAAATTTGTTCCTAAATTATTTTTACGGGATTCTCTAATTAATTTTATTTCGTGTTTTACTTGATCTTCTTTATTGTTGTGCATTAATTATCACCTCGTGAACTCCCACTTTCTATTTTTGATCTTCTGGCGTCCCCTACCGTGACTTGTATATTTGGAGTACAATACTACACTTTTTCTTCCAGCAAATTTCACGTATAAGACCTAGACAAGCCCACCTTACTGTAGACATATCATGTCCCACCAAAATCTATCTCATTGTACTCTATTTCTTGATATGACCTTATGGTCAAAATGGCCAAACTATAATATTTACCACGATACTGATATATTTTTGACCACGGATAGGGATTCCATCTCGACTCAATTCTTTCGACCGATATGTGATTGTGTTCTACTAAATTCCTTAAATGCTTAAATATGTACTCTATCTTGATTGCTTGACCCATTGTCCCATGATACTATTAGTTTAACTCTTGTAAGTTGGGTAGAATACCTCACCACTTAACAAACCTTTATCCTTGTGAACCACATTGGTAAGTTCACTTAGACTATAAATTCAGAGGACCCTACCTTATCTAGTCTACCAAGCCATAAATGAAGAAACACTATGACAACTGTATAGGCCCAAACTTCGGGCGAGCCTTGATCTTAAAAGATCTGGGACTATTTAAAATTTTCTTCATCAGTACCTCCCTTGCTCATATTTTGACTATCTCGTGCTGCTAACGTAGCTTCAGTTTTGCAAACTTATTTCGTTATCAAGCTTGATCATGACATATTTTATTGGGTGCACCCACTAACATATTGTCTAATCAGAACCGGTGCATGATGGTCTGATCAACCTATTGCACTTTGGTTCGCTTTTATCTATCGTTCTACGTGGATAGGGACATAGCTAAACTTGTCCTCTAGAGTCCCATCCGCGACTGCCTTGACAACTCCTTTTGAATTATTCGGTCGCCTTTGAACCACGTATTCGTATTCGATAACGCCTCCTTCGAACTCTATATTGCGTTCGCCTTCACCTATTTTAGAAGGACGAAAGCGTCGTACTAAAACTCCTCTAACTGTCCTATCACCATGACCATTACCACCCAATGTAACCATATCTTTGTCTTGAACTGCTCGACCTTTCCCTCGACACTAAATTTACAATCTTGACTTTCTAATTACTTGAATTTAAGAGTGATTACAATCGTCTCTTAATCATACCCTCAACCTAGACTACGACCATATAAACTTCTTTGAACCCTCCTATCTACTGTTGTGCCTTCTCACCCCCTCCTAATTCTTAATTTCGAGGACGAAATTCTTTTAAGTTGGGTAGGATGTAAAACCCCTAAATTTTCTACTATTTTTTTTATTATTAAATTTGGTACTGATTTAAAATTTTGTATTGTACGTCGCATAGTCGTATTATACGTCGCGCACGAAATTTTATTTTTCGTAGTTGCTCGTCAAGTGCGAATATGTGCGAGCGTACATATTTTAGAAAAATATTTTTTCTATTTTATTATACACTTTCAAAATATTATATAATTATTATTCTTGCTATAAAAAGCCTTTTTGTTTTTAGCAGTTATTACTCATAAATAATATTTTATTGTATACTAGTAAAAGCATAATTATGTAAAGAATATTTGTGCATACATATATTTCGTAATTATTTATTAGTCTATTTTAAATAAAAATGTAATTTTCGAGATTTATTAATATTAATATTTTATTATTCAAAAAGATATTTAAAAATAATTATTATTTTCAAAATTATTATTATTAGTATTTTGAAAAAATATATTTGGAAGTTATTGTGGCCATTTGAATCTTGATTTGATTTTTGGATTTATTTAAATAGATTAAATTAATATCTATAATTGAGATTGGATTTAATTGATTTGATTTTAAACTAAGAGAATTTGATTTGATTTAAATTAGATTTGGATTTGGATTTGGATTTGATTGCTTTTAAATTAAATTAGGAAATATCTAAATTGGGTTTAAAGGAATCCTAATTCTTATCTAATTGGGAATTCCCACATCCTATAAATAGGCAGGTACTCCTCCATATTATTTTCACCACAAATCAACTTTCAAACCATCATTGTCAAAATTTCTCTCTTTTTTCGTCATAAATTCAACCTCAATTTTCAAAGGTTGTAGCAACTTCGAATGACCATAACTCTCAACTCCTTTGTGGAGTGTCAGTGGTCCGAAATCTGACACGTTTTAGTGTTTTTGAGATTCTGGGAGAACCAGGAATCAGAATCACGATCCGTTTGAAGTTTCGGAATACTGACAGAAAAATACATATCATATATTTTTCCCAAGAAATTTCCAGAATATTTTACTTTTGGTTTTTATTTTAGAAGTTTGTCACATCGTCTGAGTTATCTTGTGTAGCCCTGTGACTATTCTATACCCAACGGGATTGTCGGTTTCACCAGCAAGGACCTCAGGCAAGACACCTTGCCATTTGTTGTTTAATTATTTTAGCTCATATTTCATGCATTATTTATTTTCTTTATGCAAAATAAACTGTGATATATGGCATAACTGTTAGAACTTACTGTTCATTTATATTTTCTGCTGTGTATTATTTTCTTATAAATTAAACCTAGATTTAAGGGACCACCATGTGTGTTGCATTCATTGGCCTTGACACGTTGTACCACGAAGTTGTGTGTCGCATGTAGGATACGAAAGTACGTGATTGGCTGGCCACCGGTACGTACAAGTCGTGCGATAGGAATAACCGCTAATAGAGGTTGCATGCTAGTTTGGCTTAGCGGTTATAGAGGTTATTGTTATGGATACAACAGAGTAGGCATTGGGCGGGGAGGACAATTCCTTAGCGTATGGGCTTCGATGCACTTTCCCTTGTGACCCGGACTCTCCGCTGGAGATACGGGGTTGATGACCCATTATTACTGACGGCCACTGACAATTCTGCGGAATGTCATGCTCTTACTGATGGGGCCTCTGGTGCCCAAAAGGGGACTACGCCGATTCTATTTAGCCAGGGCCCATGCGTAGGAAGGATTGTTCTTAACTACATTTCACTTAGAACGGTTAGGTACCTTTATCCGTTAGGTATGAGTACTTTTGGTTTGTGTACTTGTATCTGACCGTGGCTTGGAACAATAACTTGTCGTGGATTAGTTTGTCACATCTTGTCCTTGTTTGGTTGTAGGTGTGACTTACTACTTCGATGAGAAGGTATTGAACCTTGTTGGGATCCGGATACCATATTGGATTCTTAGCATGGAAAGATACGTCACCGTGAATTAGTTTACCATCTCCTGTCCTTATTTGGTTGGGGAATGGTACGCTCGTTCAGTAGGTGCGTATTGGACCATGTTATAATTCGATTGACTTATTTATTTGAGCGATATTTATTCAGTTTATATGGCATGATATTATGTGTCTTGTTACGTCCCTCTGAGGACCTAGTTATCTCTCCAGGTGTGTGCTTCTGTAAATTTGCAGGTGTTCTAGCCAAGGCCGTGATCTTCTCCATTCTTTCGAAGACGATTGCGCTTGGTTCGTCTCGTTATTTTATCGATCACTTCTTGTACATTTTATTTGAGATAGTTGGTAGTGGACTTTGTCTCCGTCCAACGATTGTATACATGACAAATTCAAAGTTGCTCTTATATCATTTATTTATCTAGTGGATGAGATTTAGTTATTCTGGATTTACTGCATTTTACAGCTTATGTATTTATACGAGATTTCCATATATTGGAGTATACTTCGTATGTATGCAGCTGGCATGGATACGTACCTAGTCCTAAGTATTTTGGGACTGGGGCGTTACAGGACTCTTGACCCGTGACCCTTCTTTTCAGATGGTGTTCTAGTTTAGTTTGTTATCCCATTGTCTGTCCTGTCCGCCGGATTGTGTAAGGAGAGCGGTTCTACTCGGGTGAAGGTCTGCAACCCTGGTCCTTGTTTGGTTTAAGGGTTGTGGATCTGATCCAGAGTGGTTCACACAATCCTTGCCATCTTCCGACGACGTTGATTAGTGTTGACCCATGTGTTGGGATTATGATCTTATTCGAGGATTGACTATGAGGAGGTATGATATTGAGATAGTGATTATGGTAGACTAAGTGGATTCTTAGATAGTGTTGCTAGTTCTTTGGTGATGTTCTAATTTGATCAGATATGTCTTTGAGGACTTTTGGATTTTGATATTGTGCAAGTGTCTCGCGGAACGAATAGAATATCGAGGGTATTATTATATAATTTTTACTCGACTTCCTAAGCGCCCAAAACCTGGTTTGTTTGCTATATCTTGGTGGTGGTGAGACTTATTTGCTGATAGCTTGTGATCATCGATTCAGAGGATTCTTGTGAGCCAGAGGGCCTAGCATTGCTTATAGTGATTAGCTTGGTATTTGGTTATTGACCTTCCTGACATGATATTGATTCCATCGTAGAGGGGTGACTCTTGATAGATTGATCTGGTGGATAGACCGACTGGATGACTGGAGCTCTAGGCTCCTATATATGCTCGAGATGTTATTATAAGTAAAGGTTCTGATCTTGTACTTGACCTGACATCCATGCCACGATGTGGGCAGATAACTTCTTGTGACTGACAGATTTGTCCTTGTCCCAGACCTGACTACCTGTATCCGTGCTATAAGTCCAGTTACCCTTTGAGGTACTGGCCCTGACCTTGTACTGCTGTGCCCCTTGTCTACGGGCACTGTGAGGTGCTACTTCCATGATTATATGGCATTGCGACGCCATCTTGATATTCTAGCTATATTATATGATTACCTGCACGGGTATCTGGTAGTTGGCCTATCCCTCCCAGTTTTCGAATTAGGGGTATTTTCATCATTTTCCAAGTTTTATAATTTTTAGGAATTTTATTTGATTTTATATGATTTTTAGGAAATTATTTGATTTAGTTTGAATTTTATCCAATTTGGACTTAAGTTGGAGACCCGGGTAGTCTGGACACTAGTGGGACCCACATACTAGCTGGACTTGGCCCACATGCCATCCTAATTAGGCTAGAAACCAATAAACCACACTCCCATGGCTTAACTAGTCAATTAGAGGCTTAATTAGTTAATTTAGAATTAAACTGAAACAAACCGAACCAAACCAAACCCGAACTGAACCCAAACTAAGTCTAATGGGTTGGAGGCTTAGTGGATCACCACCCAAACCCATTAACCCCCCTCCCTTTTGGCCGGCCACAAGAAGAGCACCCCCTCCCCTTTGCTTCATCACTAAGAAACCTCTCTCTCTCTCTCTCTCTCTCTCTCTCTCTCTCTCTCTCTCTCTTCATTTTAATTTCTTTCCAAGCTTCTTCTTCCTCCAAGAAAACCAAATTAGGTATGCATTAAATTCTCATTTAATTTCCTCTCTTATATTTATTTCTTCACAATAAGTGTAGAGGAGACCACCCTCTACACTTTGACCATAGGTTTTATAGGTTTTCCTAAAAATCTAGGTTAGAGATTAATTAGGGTTTTCTTAATTAGAGTGATATATATATATATATATATATATATATATATATATATATATATATATATATATATATATATATATATATATATATGTGTGTGTGTGTGTGTGTGTGTGTGTGTGTGTGTGTGTGTGTGTATGTATTATATATATGTATTTGTGTGTGTTTGTGTGAGAGGGTGGTGGTGGGGTTTTGTGTGAGAGTGGTGGTGGTGGTGTGTGATAGTGTGTGTGCTTGTGTGAGAGAGTGTGTGAGGGTGTGTTATATATATATATATATATATATATATATATATATATATATATATAGGGAATGAAGAGAATTAGAAACAACAGGAGCAGTAGCAGCAGCAGCTACTGCAGGAGCAGCAGCAATAGCAGGGCAAGCAGCAGCAGCAATAGCACAGGCAGTAGCAGCTGCATCAGCTAGCAGTAAGAGCAGCAGCAGTAGCAGCTATGGCAGCTGCCATAGCCCCCTTAACCCCTATATAACCCCCTATATATGTATATATATATATATATATATATATATATATATATATATATATATATATATATATATATATATATATATATATATATATATCTGTGTGTGTGTGTGTGTGTGTGTGTGTGTGTGTGTGTGTGTGTCTATATAGGTAGATAGTTAGAAGAATTAGAATAAGAAGAAGGAGAGGAGAAGGATAAGGAGAATAGGAAAATTAGAAGAGAAGATTAGAAGAAGATAGGAAAAAAATTAGAAGAAGTTTAGAAGAGAATGAGAGAAAGGAGAATAGGAATTAGAAGAAGAAGAATAGGAAGGGAAAGTGGGAAATCTATTAGGGGGAGATCGAGTTAGAGGGTGAAATTGAGCCCCGAGTGTCGGAACGCATTAAAACTTGGAGGAGACCTAGATTAAGTGAATTAGACTTTGTGGGTAGGCTCCCGAGTTGAAATCGGGGTTTTAGAACGACGGTATCGCACCGTACCATTGCGTATCTTGAGATATTCAAGATATCGGCAATAGGTCGTAAGATGGACTGGACGTCTACTCTACCTAGGAAGCTTGGTAGGTAACGAATGTATAGGCTAGTATCCTACTACCCTAGGGAGCACGGGTCGAAATACCAAGCGTAGGTAGGCTAACTTGGTATTCACCTAGGCTAGAAATTTACCTTTGTAAAGGGCAAATTAAGTTCGGATTTCGGAGTCCAAGATAGACTTGGATATGGGTTGTAAGGGTTGGTAATGATTAGAAATAGTCGTCTAGACCTAGTCTTGACCTTGGTTGACCACGGTTGACTTTTTAGACCAAAAGTCAACTATGGGTCAACACTTTACCCAATTTAGTCCCAAATTCTATTAGACTTGAACGGTTGACCAAAAGTCAACTGTAAGTCAACTTTTGACCTAGTTTGATACGAGTTGACTTCCAATACTCTCCCATGACCAAGGTTGGCCTAACTAGACTTGTCTTGACCTAGAATGACTTAATAGGGTTTAAATTGATTTGACTTTACTTCCTAAACATAGTATTGATACGTCTTGTTCTCTATAGGTCCTCGAGACGCTGTATTGGATCCGGTTGACATATTTTATCATATTACAGGCGAGTACATTCTTTGATAACTTTTTTTCAATTTATGATAACTGTTATGATTCATGTACTTAGTGTAGATATGCTTATTCCTGACACATAGTTCTCACGGATTGGTATTCCTGGATCTCGACGAGAGATGTTTCTCCTTCTTAGGTTGGGATGTATTGTGCAAGCTCCCTTGTAGCTCTTGCGCAATATGTGGTCACTGATTCTAGAGAAGATTAGCTCCCTTCTCATTAGAATTCCCTGCAGTGACGTGTCCTGTTTGGATCCATTCTACCAGTTGGGGGTAGGGGGAGTAGTAGCGTATGCATGTGATCATATCCCCTTGTATTCTTGAATAGTGTTAGTATATACCGCACTTATGACTAGCCAGGCCGGTTCTTACAGGTACCCAAGCCGATCACAAGTTGAAACTACTACTCACATACATTGGATATATGGCTTACTGTCATGACCCGCACCCGGTATAGGGACACGAGAAGTGGGTACGTCCAGCCTACGCCGCAGTGTCGGCGGTAGTAAGCTGTCCTAGGTTGCTAACTAATCTCATGCAGTGAATATAAAAAGTACTTGTCCAGATATCAGCTCCGAATGGAGGGCAAGTAAAGGGTATGATCTACTCAACACTGTCTAAACACGAAGAGATAACACAGAAGTTATACCTAAGGAATTAAAGACAACAACAACTAACTACTAAAATAATACACCAATATCTCAAACCAACTTAATACAGACTCAATATCTTAACTTTAATACAACAAGCCAAAACAAGAAAGCTAAAGTAGTCTACTAGCTAATCTCCTGAATCACTCCTGAGAGTCGGGACCAAAGGTAGCTAATCCCTCGCCAGGTCCATGGTAAGCAGGGCATGTGTCCTCAGGATTATCATCTGTAATATTTTCAACAGGTCCAATCAGGACGGGAACGAGCACAACTCATCTAGAAAAACCCAAGTAAATGACAAATAACTATAAAGCAGTTATAGACAGTTTTATTGATGAGCATGGCAGTTTTATACAGGTAATGATGGCATAGAGAAACAGTAAGATACAAGAAAAGAAAGGTAACTAAATAAGAGAAGAATCATGGCAATGAAGACTGTAATAAAAGCTAACTGAACTAGAATAATATGTACGAGTCCAGACAGTACGATATAAGTCTAATGTAATCCCAGTGTGAGTCCAGTCCATATAATCTGATACCAGATAATTTCCAGTACAAGATGAGTCCAACCGTGATCAATGAAACCAGGGTGAGTCCAACTATGATCTAACAGTGTGTTTTAAAATACCGAGGTCGACATGCAAACGGCTGTAGGTATCAGGCACATCTCTCACTGATCGGGCAAGAGATGGCTATGCTTCCGGTAGATTCCAGTAGGAGATTCCGAATTTGGGGTATGTCTACATGTCTTACTCAATATTTCTCCGCCCAGCAAGTGAATCCAAAATCGACAAAAGAATCGAGATGAGTCTGGCCAATACGTGATGATTCCAGAAATGATTTCGGAATGATACCAATGACTCCAGTAATAGAGGCCAGCAAGTAAGGTATGTGTCGATACATGAATCCAGAAATATCCATACGTGTTGATACAGAGAATCACATAGAACTAACTAGAACTGAAATACAGTAATCGACAAATAAATGAGAGAATTATCAGAGAATGTACTCGCCTGTTACTCTGGAAAGAGTAGTGTAATATCAGATGTCTGTACCAGGGTCACAATGTCCTAAAATAGAGCAATACAGTTATGACATGTCCAAAATAAAGGTAAATGAAATCTACGATGCAATCTATATAAATTCTAAGCCAATCTAGGTCAAAGTCAAACTTGGTCAACACTACAGTCAAACTAAGTCATACTAGGTCAAACAATGTTAAACAAGTCTAATCTAGGTTAAAGTCAACCCTTGGTCAAATATTCTAGCCAAACTAGTCAAGTTATCTAGGGCTTAGTCAATAATGGTCAGATTAGTCAATACTAGTCAACATGGTCAAAGTCTAGGTCAATCTTAGACTAAGGTTTTGGTTAATCATAGACTAGTCAATAAGGTAATTAGGTCAATCTTGACTAATGGTCAACTTCTAGTCAATTTCTAAGGCTAACACAAATCATCATAGGCTAACATGTCTTAGAATACCTAAGATATTATACTATAATTACCTATACAAAGTATACCACACATAAATACATATAGTACAATACCAACCTTAATCCTATAATCAAGCTAATCCCATTCTCCAACTCAAGTCATGACTCGACTCTAGGTATCTAACTTAACCCCATACATATCTTCATCTATATAGGATTACCCTCATAATCCATATGGTCAACCTAATCATCTAGTTTAGTCAAACTCAAGTCAAATAGTCCTTCTATGTTCATCCAAGTCATTTTAGGTCAATTTGGTCAAGGTTTGACCTATAGTTGACTTTGGTCAACAATGGTCAATTACCTAGTCAAACTATGTCTTACTAGTCAACTAGTTAAACTAGTCATTTTAGGTCAATCCTAGTCAATTCTAGGTTAACTAGGTCAACTTTGACCTAAAGTTGACTTTGGTCAACCCTTAGTCAACAAGGGTCAACAAGTTGGGTTTTGGGCCATTAGGACTAGCCCCAAGCCATAGGCTAATAATCTTGGCCATAGGCCATAGTCATAGGGTTTCATAGAACCTATACCTAGTAGTTATACATATATTTATATATCTATATATATAGACTCTATCTACCTACTACCCATATGTCAAAATAGGAATACTATATATAATACAACCCACATATATATATATATATATATATATATATATATATATATATATATATATATATATATATATATATATATATATATATATATATATATATATATATATATATATATATATATATATATAATATCACTACATGAGAACTAATACAAATATATATATATATATATATATATATCATATATATACACATATATATTATATATATATAAAACCTATTTATATATTACATATATATATATAGAGAGAGGGAAGAGAGAGAGGGATATAGAGTGAGAGAGTGAGAATGAGAGAGAGAATTAGAGAGAACAGTGAGAGAGAGAGAGAGAGAGTGTTGCTGTATACAGCAGGGGGGGAGGTTCCAGATCCTGGAACCACAAATCCAGTCCCAAACACACACACACACACAGTAACATATATACATATATATATATATACACACAACTCCCTATATACACTACCAAATACCCCAAAATTCACCCACACTCACACATACATATATACTACGTATATATGTACTAAAATACACTCATACAATGTATAAATCATATTAAAATTGGTTTTGAAATTCGTTTTTACAAAACTGGAAAATATCCTAAAATCAGGAAAATAGGGACTGTGCATTGGCAATATAGGTAACTCGATTTACACTCACCAAACCGAGCTAAGGCTCGAACCCAAGGGTTGGTAACACTAGCCCCTAGTGTCCTCTAGTGTCTAGGGGGACTGACACGACACCACGACACATTTCGACGTGTCCACGACTCACAAAACCCAATCGGGTAAACTCTGATACACACGCACACACACAGTATCGTGCACGCGTGCAAATCACCCTAGGACACGACACACACACTCTCGTGTCTCGTGCTCGTGCACGAATGTTCACCTAGGGGTTGTGCACGTGTCCAACACCCTGCACCGTGTCCACGTTGATCCAGGACACGGTACGAAGACCGTATCAGTCGTGAAAACACGACTGATACGCGCATTTCAGACCGCGTCGTGCACGCGGTCGTACGTCTCGTGTTCGCGACACAGGACACGACACACCACGTGCTCGTGTCCACGTGTTCGCCCCATGATGGGCTACACACTCGTGTCACCACGAGGTGCCCAAGTGTCGTGTCCACGCGACACGACATGCGCGAAGTTGGCCCCCGCGCGCGTGTGCGCTGACAGTGCACGACCAGTACACGTGTCCGTGCTCTCTCGACACGACACCAACGTGTCTCAAACTCGAGGGGGGGCATGTCAGAGGTTGCCCCCTCCTCTGTGTCAATTTTCACGTATCCACATGTCCCACAGTGTCCGTGCTAAGTGTAGAGTAGCAGGGCATGCACGCGTGGCCTCGTGCTGCGAGTTCGTGTCCATTTTGGACACGGACACAGCACAGAAATGTTCTCAGTCAAGTTGTTTCGTGTCCTACATGTCTAGGGCTTCAAAAAAGTGTAATTTGTTTTACAAAATAATAAAGTTTAATCCTAAGTGGCATTTCACCAAACACTGCAATTAAGACACAGACACGTGTCCGATACGGACACCAAACCAAGCCTATTTCCTACCAAACTTGACCCACAGTTAGGGTATACCTATATGCATGCATTTATGAAGAGAAATCACAATATTAGCTAGGTTTATAGGTATTTACCTATGAGTGCAAAATCCTCAATATTAGGCCTTTTTGAATGAAAACCCCCTTCAACTCCCAATGTCCAAAGCTCCACAAATCCTCGCTAGCAAGCCATAACTAGTATCCTCTAGTGTAGGGGAGTCTAATGCAAGAAACTAGGCTCAATTTGGAGTCCAAATGATTAAGTGGTGAGGGTGTGAAGTTGTGGGAAAAACTTGATTTTTGGTGTAAAGGAAAGGTGCTTTTGATGAGGGGGTGTGATTATATAGAGGGGGGGTAGGGTGTTGGCTGCCATGGGAGGGTAGGATAGATATTTAGGGTCCCCTCCACCTTGCTAACTTAGCCCCTAAGGCTTTGACTAGGTAGATAGATATTTCTAGGTTCTAAAATATCTAAAAATAAAATATCTAGATATTATCAAACCTAGATATTTACACATAGGTTAACATCTAACATTAGCCTCCTAGGTTAGTGACTAATCTCTAGGTTAGGGTAAACTAGGTTAGGGACTAACATGACACTAATCAAATAATTAAATAATAATAAAAACACATAAATCCAAATAATTCCTAATAAATCTTAGAAAATTACCAAAATACCCTTTAGGCTAAAAAGCCCTAATTTGATGTTCTAAACCTATGGCTAGGCTCACATGATCATGGTTAGTTTCTAGGTTATGAAATCTCTAGGGTTTACACTAGGGTTACACTAGTAAAATCACAAAGTCATAAGCCATGACTTAGAAAATAGTTTTAAATTAACTAAAATCATCAAAAATCATATCATGACTAAAACACCATTAATAAGTAATAAAAATAATAAATTTTCAAAAATACCCCAATTTCAGAAAATTGGGTCTTACAAGTCTACCCTTCTTAGAAAAATTTTGTCCTCAAAATTAAGATAGTCGTACTCCTTCTAGGTCAAATCCCCAGTCAATCAAAGTCAAAAGATAACATGCAATCATAGTCCTACTGGTCGTGATTCCACAGTCTCGAACAGGGTAACTACACTATCTAGCATATCACAAGCATATCCTGACAGGTACTAATGGAATCATACAACAAGATGGGAAAGGAAGGACAGAAAAGACAAACCTGCTAACCCGTCACCTGCAGCGTTGGTCTCCTCGACCGTCATCGCAAAAGCTCCACCCCTCTGGTGCTGAGCTACAGGTGGCCTAGCTCCCTTATAAGGAGGTACAATAGGACAATCCATCTTCTGGTGAGTATCAGACCCACAGGTATAGTAAACCTTCAGCCTCTTCCTACACTGCTCCCTGATGTGTCCCTGCTTCCTGCAGTATGAACAACTGATCGTCTTCGAGTCCTGACCCCGATACTGATGTTGTACCTGCTGAAATGGCCTCTGCTGTCGGGGTCCCGGGGATCTAACTGGCGGGGTCGAATGATGTGGTGTGGGAGGATGATATGTCTGCTGGTGTAGCGTCGGCACTTTCTGCTGGAAAGCCTGACGCTTGGAGGATCCCTCAATGTGTACAGAAGCCGGCCTCTTTTAAGATAGAAGACGCTCCTCGATACTCTGGGCTAACTCTAAGCTCTGGTAGTAGTCAGTCATACCGTTTGCCACTATAAGAATGTCAATGTCTGGAACTAGACCACGGCAAAATCTACGCGTCATCTCCTCAGGGTCAGCAACCAAACTAGGAGCGAAACGGCTCAGGCGACTAAACTCTGCCGCATACTCGTCAACAGAACGGTTCCCCTGCTGGATGTTCTGGAATCGTAGCCCCATGGCTACCCTAGCGGTGGTCGAGAAGAATTTCTTCTTGAACTGGGTCTTGAACTGATCCCAAGTGGCTCTCCCTCTCGCGAATAACGGCTCATTCCGAAACCAAACTCCTGCCAAGTCTATCAGCAAAAATCCTGCTACCTCGACCTGGAGGTCATCCGGCATCCTAACTCCAATGAGCTTCCTCTCTACCGAGTCTAACCAGTCATCTGCTACTACTATGCCCTCAGTCCCTAAGAACTCCTTGGGATTCAGACCCATGAAGTCCTTGATCGTCCCTGCTCTCTGCCGCGGCTCTACAGGTGGTGGGACCACGGTACGTCCCTCAGAATGCTCCATGCTCTGGCGGAGTAGGATGGTCTGCTCCTGATGGGTTGCTAGGAACCCCTGGATCAGAATGAGCAGTTGGTTCCCGTCGAGTGTGACGGAAGCCTGGATAGGTATAGTGATAGGGGGTGGTGGAAGTATTGGGTCCTGCTGGGCCTGTGATGTGGAAGGTGGTTGTGGTATCTGGGTCTGTGGATATGTGGAGTGGAGGAATGTGGTAGGTGGAGGTGGAGGTGTATCAGTCAACTGGTCAGCTGACTGGATGGGGAGTTTGTCATTCTCAGGTGAGACATACCGGGATGAACGAGTAAGCACCATCTAATTACAATAAAAAGACTTATAAGGACTCTTTAAGCAAAGCAATTATAGACAAAAAAATCTAATTATAATAGCAAGCATGTGTTGTATTTCCTATGTTGCAATCCTAGTATTCCTCTAGGTGTTCTAAGCGTCATTCCTAATGTTGTCTAAAGTTCCTAATTGCAGGCATGCTTGGTACAATAACGTAACCAAACAATTTAGTCGACGAGACCTGCATGGGGGCACCACTAAAAATGTGTCACGACCCGCACCCGGTATAGGGGCACGAAAAGTGGGTACGTCCAGCCTACGCCGCAGTGTCGGCGGTAGTAAGCTGTCCTAGGTTGCTAACTAATCTCATGCAGTGAATATAAAAAGTACTTGTCCAGATATCAGCTCCGAATGGAGGGCAAGTAAAGGGTATGATCTACTCAACACAGTCTAAACACGAAGAGATAACACAGAAGTTATACCTAAGAAAGACAACAACAACTAACTACTAAAATAATACACCAATATCTCAAACCAACTTAATACAGACTCAATATCTTAACTTTAATACAACAAGCCAAAACATGAAAGCTAAAGTAGTCTACTAGCTAATCTCCTGAATCACTCCTGAGAGTCGGGACCAAAGGTAGCTAATCCCTCGTCAGGTCCATGGTAAGCAGGGCATGTGTCCTCAGGATTATTATCTGTAATATTTTCAACAGGTCCAATCAGGACGGGAACGAGCACAACTTATCTAGAAAAACCCAAGTAAATGACAAAGAACTATAAAGCAGTTATAGACAGTTTTATTGATGAGCATGGCAGTTTTATACAGGTAATGATGGCATAGAGAAACAGTAAGATACAAGAAAAGAAAGGTAACTAAAATAAGAGAAGAATCATGGCAATGAAGACTGTAATAAAAGCTAACTGAACTAGAATAATATGTACGAGTCCAGACAGTACGATATAAGTCTAATGTAATCCCAGTGTGAGTCCAGTCCATATAATCTGATACCAGATAATTTCCAGTACAAGATGAGTCCAACCGTGATCAATGAAACCAGGGTGAGTCCAACTATGATCTAACAGTGTGTTTTAAAATACCGAGGTCGACATGCAAACGGCTGTAGGTATCAGGCACATCTCTCACTGATCGGGCAAGAGATGGCTATGCTTCCGGTAGATTCCAGTAGGAGATTTCGGATTTAGGGTATGTCTACATGTCTTACTCAATATTTCTCCGCCCAGCAAGTGAATCCAAAATCGACAAAAGAATCGAGATGAGTCTGGCCAATACGTGATGATTCCAGAAATGATTCCGGAATGATACCAATGACTCCAGTAATAGAGGCCAGCAAGTAAGGTATGTGTCGATACATGAATCCAGAAATATCTATACGTGTTGATACAGAGAATCACATAGAACTAACTAGAACTGAAATACAGTAATCGACAAATAAATGAGAGAATTATCAGAGAATGTACTCGCCTGTTACTCTGGAAAGAGTAGTGTAATATCAGATGTCTGTACCAGGGTCACAATATCCTAAAATAGAGCAATACAGTTATGACATGTCCAAAATGAAGGTAAATGAAATCTACGATGCAATCTATATGAATTCTAAGCCAATCTAGGTCAAAGTCAAACTTGGTCAACACTACAGTCAAACTAAGTCATACTAGGTCAAACAAGGTTAAACAAGTCTAATCTAGGTTAAAGTCAACCCTTGGTCAAATATTCTAGCCAAACTAGTCAAGTTATCTAGGGCTTAGTCAATAATGGTCAGATTAGTCAATACTAGTCAACATGGTCAAAGTCTAGGTCAATCTTAGACTAACTAAGGTTTTGGTTAATCATAGACTAGTCAATAAGGTAATTAGGTCAATCTTGACTAATGGTCAACTTCTAGTCAATTTCTAAGGCTAACACAAATCATCATAGGCTAACATGTCTTAGAATACCTAAGATACTATACTATAATTACCTATACAAAGTATACCACACATAAATACATATAGTACAATACCAACCTTAATCCTATAATCAAGCTAATCCCATTCTCCAACTCAAGTCATGACTCGACTCTAGGTATCTAACTTAACCCCATACATATCTTCATCTATATAGGATTACCCTCATAATCCATATGGTCAACCTAATCATCTAGTTTAGTCAACTCAAGTCAAATAGTCCTTCTATGTTCATCCAAGTCATTTTAGGTCAATTTGGTCAAGGTTTGACCTATAGTTGACTTTGGTCAACAATGGTCAATTACCTAGTCAAACTATGTCTTACTAGTCAACTAGTTAAACTAGTCATTTTAGGTCAATCCTAGTCAATTCTAGGTTAATTAGGTCAACTTTGACCTAAGGTTGACTTTGGTCAACCCTTAGTCAACAAGGGTCAACAAGTTGGGTTTTGGGCCATTAGGACTAGCCCCAAGCCATAGGCTAATAATCTTGGCCATAGGCCATAGTCATGGGGTTTCATAGAACCTATACCTAGTAGTTATACATATATTTATATATCTATATATATAGACTCTATCTACCTACTACCCATATGTCAAAATAGGAATACTATATATAATACAACCCACATACATATATATATATATAATATCACTACATGAGAACTAATACAAATATATATATATACACATATATATTTATATATATAAAACCTATTTATATATTACTTATATATATATAGAGAGAGGGAAGAGAGAGAGGGATATAGAGTGAGAGAGTGAGAATGAGAGAGAGAATTAGATAGAACAGTGAGAGAGAGAGAGAGAGAGAGAGAGTGCTGCTGTATACAGCAGGGGGGGAGGTTCCAGATTCTAGAACCATAAATCCAGTCCCAAACACACACACACACACAGTAACATATATACATATATATATATATATATACACACAACTCCCTATATACACTACCAAATACCCCAAAATTCACCCACACTCACACATACATATATACTACGTATATATGTACTAAAATACACTCATACAATGTATAAATCATATTAAAATTGGTTTTGAAATTCGTTTTTACAAAACTAGAAAATATCCTAAAATCAGGAAAATAGGGACTGTGCATTGGTAATATAGGTAACTCGATTTACACTCACCAAACCGAGCTAAGGCTCGAACCCAAGGGTTGGTAACACTAGCCCCTAGTGTCCTCTAGTGTCTAGGGGGACTGACACGACACCACGACACATTTCGACGTATCCACGACTCACAAAACCCAATCGGGTAAACTCTGATACACACGCACACACACAGTATCGTGCACGCGTGCAAATCACCCTAGGACACGACACACACACTCTCGTGTCTCGTGCTCGTGGACGAATATTCACCTAGGGGTTGTGCACGTGTCCAACACCCTGCACCATGTCCACGTTGATCCAGGACACGGTACGAAGACCGTATCAGTCGTGAAAACACGACTGATACGCGCGTTTCAGACCGCGTCGTGCACGCGGTCGTGCGTCTCGTGTTCGCGACACAGGACACGACATACCACGTGCTCGTGTCCACGTGTTCGCCCCATGATGGGCTACACACTCGTGCTCGTGTCACCATGAGGTGCCCAAGTGTCGTGTCCACGCGACACGACATGCGCGAAGTTGGCCCCCGCGCGCGTGTGCGCTGACAGTGCACGACCAGTGCACGTGTCCGTGCTCTCTCGACATGACACCAACGTGTCTCAAACTCGAGGGGAGGCATGTCAGAGGTTCCCCCCTCCTCTGTGTCAATTTTCACGTGTCCACGTGTCCCACAGTGTCCGTGCTAAGTGTAGAGTAGCAGGGCATGCACGCGTGGCCTCGTGCTGCGAGTTCGTGTCTATTTTGGACATGGACACAGCACAGAAATATTCTCAGTCAAGTTGTTTCGTGTCCTACATGTCTAGGGCTTCACAAAAGTATAATTTGTTTTACAAAATAACAAAGTTTAATCCTAAGTGGCATTTCACCAAACACTGCAATTAAGACACAGACACGTGTCCGATACGGACACCAAACCAAGCCTATTTCCTACCAAACTTGACCCACAGTTAGGGTATACCTATATGCATGCATTTATTAAGAGAAATCACAATATTAGCTAGGTTTATAGGTATTTACCTATGAGTGCAAAATCCTCAATATTAGGCCTTTTTGAATGAAAACCCCCTTCAACTCCCAATGTCCAAAGCTCCACAAATCCTCGCTAGCAAGCCATAACTAGTATCCTCTAGTGTAGGGGAGTCTAATGCAAGAAACTAGGCTCAATTTGGAGTCCAAATGATTAAGTGGTGAGGGTGTGAAGTTGTGGGAAAAACTTGATTTTTGGTGTAAAGGAAAGGGGCTTTTGATGAGGGGGTGTGATTATATAGAGGGGGGGGTAGGGTGTTGGCTGCCATGGGGGGGTAGGGTAGATATTTAGGGTCCCCTCCACCTTGCTAACTTAGCCCCTAAGGCTTTGACTAGGTAGATAGATATTTCTAGGTTCTAAAATATCTAAAAATAAAATATCTAGATATTATCAAACCTAGATATTTACACATAGGTTAACATCTAACATTAGCCTCCTAGGTTAGTGACTAATCTCTAGGTTAGGGTAAACTAGGTTAGGGACTAACATGACACTAATCAAATAATTAAATAATAATAAAAATACATAAATCCAAATAATTCCTAATAAATCCTAGAAAATTATCAAAATACCCTTTAGGCTAAAAAGCCCTAATTTGATGTTCTAAACCTATGGCTAGGCTCACATGATCATGATTAGTTTCTAGGTTATGAAATCTCTAGGGTTTATACTAGGGTTACACTAGTAAAATCACAAAGTCGTAAGCCATGACTTAGAAAATAGTTTTAAATTAACTAAAATCATCAAAAATCATATCATGACTAAAACACCATTAATAAGTAATAAAAATAATAAATTTTCAAAAATACCCCAATTTCAGAAAACTGGGTCTTACACTTACCTTAATTTGTGTACATACCATGATTCAGTTCTATTTTCTTGTTCTAGCTCTAGCTCTACAGTTTACCATGCCATGATACATATATGTACACTCCATGATTTCATTGTATATGCTCTATTTACAGTCTTATAATTTTTATTCTATCTTGAGATCTATTATGAGATATATGTACTCGTTTCATCCTGACCGGATATGTTGAAAATATTACAGATGCTGATGAGGGGGATTACAGTACCTACTACGGTCCGGATGACGTAGTGGGCTTAGACTTGGAGACCTTGGTCCAGCAGGGCTTAGCTCCGCCTGACGAGACTTTACCTATTGCTTAGTTAGAGTTATTTGTACTGGACCTTGTCTCTAGTTACTTTTGAGACTGTTTTATTTTGGCTTGTATTAGAGACTTGGACTTGTATATTATTTGTGTTTGGACTTGACAGGTTATATTTTATTGTCATGTTGTCTTTATCTTTCAGTCTTTAATTTATCATCTTAGAGTTGTGATTGAGCACTCATATATTATCATTGCTTGTCCTCCGTTCGGAGTTAACCATATTCTCGACAGGTTTTTGATATTATATATAAACTGTTGTTAGAGTAGAAAACCTACAACGTTCCATGCTATTTTTACGGTAAGGGCTGGGCGTTGTTACGTACACGTGCCCTTATAGCGGGTGCGGGTCGTGACACGTTTTTAGTGGTGGCCCAAGCAGGTCCTGAAGTCGCAATTAGTACGATGTCGTAGCGGCACTCGTCTTAGAGTGTTGACTACGAGCCTGTGTTACATATAGGAGGTAGTAGGCTAAGAGTACTCAATCACAGTAGGATCTTTCCTTGCTTATCTTGCTTACCGTCTTTGATATTGATTTAATGCATTCTAGCTGTCCTCCTTTGATATAATCCTTCTTGTGCCATATTGATATCTTCTTTTCAATCTGTCTCCAGGATGGTTATGACTCATTCTTCCAGTGAGGAGCACGGGGAGACGGAGAGGTCTGCTACCTCTGGCGGACAGGCTCCGATCACTTTTCCTGCAGTTGGGACTTCAGTTGGGGCTCTTGGGGGTACTCCTCCAGCACTCTCGATGACTGTCCCTGGGGTCACTGCGGGTGCTCTTCCTGCAGTGCCGGGGGCTACGACAGGAGCTGTCGGGGGCGTTCTTCCTCCTTCTCCTCCTCCTCCTCAGTAGGGTACTCCTCCGTCGGTGGTGGGAGCCATTCTTTCGTTACCTCCTATGCCCACAGACATGGGCAGATGCTCGCGTTCTTTCAGCATGTGCTGGAGTCCCAGCGGGCCCAGCACGAGGCACAGATGAGGCAGACAGAGGCTATGCGCCAGGACATGGAGGATGCACACAGGTTAGCTCTGGCTACGGTGGAGCATGGGACTCCACAGAGGGAGGCACAGCAGCATAAGATCGGGGACATCCAGGCTTTCAAGAAGTTGGGTCCGAGGGATTTTAAAGGGATCGAGGGCATTATATATGCTGATGACTGGCTCGAGGACATCGAGCGTCAGATGAGGGCCTCCCGCCTGGCAGACGACCTGAAGGTCGAGGCGGTTGGCTTGCAGTTATTAGACGTTGCCCGAACATGGTTCCGGAACGAGCCGGCTCTTGCAGGAGAGGGCCACACTTGGGTGGAGTTTCGGGCCCTGTTCAGAGAGAAGTTCTTTTCCTCCACAGACAAGATCGGCCTAGTGTGGCAGTTTCAGAACCTGCAGCAGGACAGTATGACTGTGGAGGAGTATGCGACGGAGTTCGGCCGGCTGAGCCGATACGCCGAGTACATGGTGAGCGACCCAGTGATCCGAGCAGAGCGCTTCCGGAAAAGATTGACATGGGATATCAAGATCCTGATCCCTTCCTTCTATGCGACATATGCAGAGGTCTATGCGGAGGCTCGGAAGGTGGAGAGAGAGTGGGGCTTGAAGCCGAAGAGGGATCGTGAGTTGTTTTCGGGGGCCAGTAGCAGCGTGGGGGCTGCTAAGCGCCCTCAGCTTCAGCATCAGTCGTTCCAGCATCATCAGCAGCAGGTGCAGGCCAGAGCATCTGTCCAGAGGGTTCAGCAACGTCCGGGGCAGGATGATCCACCGTGCCACTACTGCAAGAAGCCCGGTCACCTCGTTGAGTTTTGTAGGAGGAGGCTGGGGCTGTGTCTCTTTTGTGGTGCCGCTGGGCATCAGATGCGGAAGTGTCCCAAGAACTCCCGTATCGCTGGAGCAGCTCCGAGGGCACCTGTTCCGATGGCACCAGCTGGTATGCCGGTAGTTCAGCAGCGGGGTCCACTTCCGACCCAGCAGCAGCAGTTTGTCCAGCACCACCAACAGAGGGGTGGTCAGGGTAGAGCCTTTGCTCTTACAGCCGAGGAGATGGAGCCTATTACGAATTTTGTCGCAGGTTCTATTCTGCTCGATTCTTTTCCAGCTTTAGCCTTATTTGATTCTGGTGCTACGAACAGTTTTGTGTCTGTTTCTTTTACTCTTAGGCACAATATCATTGCTGAGTATCTTGGTAGGACTTGCAAGATTATGACTGGGAATGGCATTATCCTGGTTAATAATGTTTGCAAGGGGCGGAGAGTTTCTTTGAGAGGCCGGAAGCTAAGTGCGTATTTGCTCGTAATGCCACTTCCGAGTTACGATGTGGTACTCGGTATAGACTGGTTGAGCATGCACCACGCTAGCATCGACTGCAGAGGGGGCAGGATTCTGTTTAGGCCGCCGGGAGAGCCGGAGTATGAGTTCACCAGGGGTGCAGCGGAGCAGGAAGATGGATTCTGCGGAGCGTTGTTGGCGGGGCCGGTGTTGCCACATCCACTTATTACTGAGTTCTTGGATGTTTTTCCCGAGGAGTTGCCCGGGATGCCGCCAGATCGTAATGTTGAGTTTTCTATAGACCTAGTGCCGGGCGCTGAGCCTATCTCCCAGCACGTCTATAGAATCAACAACAGTGAGTTAGCGGAGCTGAAGAGACAGGTTGACGAGCTGGAGGACAAGGGCTTTATTCGATCTAGTTCTTCACCTTGGGGCGTGCCAGTTCTTTTCATCCCCAAGAAGGATGGTACGTCTGTGCATTGATTACAGGGCGCTCAACAACCTTACCATCAAGAACAAGTATTCTTTGCCAAGGATTGATGACTTGTTCGACCAGTTGAGCGGGGCGAGGGTGTTCTCGAAGATTGACTTGCGTACCGGGTACCATCAGCTGAAGGTGAAGCGGGATGACCTTCCGAAGACTGTATTTCGGACTCGCTATGGCCAGTATGAGTATACCGTCATGCCGTTTGGGTTTACCAACGCCCCGACGGTATTCATGAACTTGATGAACAAAGTATTTCATCAGTACCTTGACAAGTTCGTGGTGGTCTTCATTGATGACATTCTCATCTATTCGAAGACACCAGAGGAGCACGAGGAGCACCTGAGGATTGTGTTGGACACTCTCAGGAGGGAGCAACTGTATGGGAAGCTATCCAAGTACGAGTTCTTCTTGGATCGCGTGGAGTTCCTAGGCCATGTTATCTCTGGCGAGGGGATTTCAGTGGATCCGAAGAAGATTTTTGCAGTGGAGTCCTGGTCTACGCCGAGCTCAGTAGCAGAGGTTCGAAGTTTTTTGGGTCTGGCAGGTTATTACCGGAGGTTCGTGCAGGACTTTTCCAGGATTGCCCAGCCGATGACCCGCCTTACCAGGAAGGACGAGGAGTTTGTTTGGTCCGAGGAGTGCCAGGCCGCCTTCGAGGAGCTGAAGGCGAGGTTGACTACATCTCCTATCTTGACGCTGCCATCTGGATCTGGTGGTTATACGATCTACAGTGACACTTCAGGACGGAGTTTAGGTTGTGTACTTCAACAGCACGGGAAGGTGATTGCCTATGCATCTAGGCAGTTACGTCCTCATGAGAGGAACTGCCCTACCC